>JALAJA010000402.1:0-49074 GCA_023376005.1 Doryteuthis pealeii | reverse complement strand
GAAAAGAATCTCCTTTATTTAAACTTCAGCACTGAAAAATCATTAAATTTATTGATTTTTGTAAAAGAATCTCTTTATTTAAACTTCAGCACTTAAAAAATCATTAAATTTATTGCTTTTTTTGGAAAAGAATCTCCTTATTTAAACTTAAGGACTGATAAATCAAAATTTATTGATTTTTGTAAAAGAATCTCCTTTATTTAAACTTCAGCACTGAAAAATCATTAAAATTTGTTGCATTTTTGTAAAAGAATCTCCTTTATTTAAACTTCAGCACTGAAAAAATCATTAAATTTATTGAATTTTGGAAAAGAATCTCCTGTATTTAAACTTTAGGACTGAAAAAATTAAATTTATTGCATTTTTGCAAAAGAATCTCCTTTATTTAAACTTTAGAACTGAAAATCATTAAATGTGGTGCATTTTTGTAAAAGAATCTCCTTTATTTAAACTTCAGCACTGAAAAATCATTAAATTTTTTGCTTTTTTGCAAAAGAATCTCCTTTATTTAAACTTTAGGACTGAAAAATCATTAAATTTATTGCTTTTTTGCAAAAGAATCTCCTTTATTTATACTTTAGCATTGAAAAATCATTAAATTTATTGCTTTTTGCAAAAGAATCTCCTTTATTTAAACTTTAGCACTGAAAAAATCATTAAATTTATTGCTTTTTTACAAAAGAATCTCATTTATTTAAATTTTAGCACTGAAAATCATGGAATTTATTGCATTTTTGAAAAGAATCTCCTTTATTTAAACTTTAGGACTGATAAATCATTAAATTTATGATTTTTGTAAAAGAATCTCCTTTATTTAAACTTCAGCACTGAAAAATCATTAAATTTGTTGCATTTTTGTAAAAGAATCTCCTTTATTTAAACTTTAGGACTGATAAATCATTAAATTTATTGCATTTTTGTAAAAAAATCTCCTTTATTTAAACTTCAGCATGAAAAATCATTAAATTTATGCTTTTTTGTAAAAGAATCTCTTTATTTAAACTTTAGCACTGAAAAATCATTAAATTTTATTGCTTTTTTGCAAAAGAATCTCCTTTATTTAAACTTTAGCACTGAAAAATAATTAAATTTATTGCTTTTTTACAAAAGAATCTCATTTATTTAAACTTCAGCACTGAAAAATCATTAAATTTATTGATTTTTGTAAAAGAATCTCCTTTATTTAAACTTCAACAGTGAAAATCATTAAATTTGTTGCATTTATGGAAAAGAATCTCCTTTATTTAAACTTCAGCACTGAAAAATCATTAAATTTATTGATTTTTGTAAAAAGAATCTCCTTTATTTAAACTTCAGCACTGAAAAATCATTAAATTTGTTGCATTTTTGGAAAAGAATCTCCTTTATTTAAACTTCAGCACTGAAAAATCATTAAATTTATTGATTTTTGTAAAAGAATCTCTTTATTTAACTTCAGCATAAAAAATCATTAAATTTATTGCTTTTTTTGGAAAAGAATCTCCTTTATTTAAACTTAAGGACTGATAAATCATTAAATTTATTGATTTTTGTAAAAGAATCTCCTTTATTTAAACTTCAGCACTGAAAATCATTAAATTTGTTGCATTTTGGAAAAGAATCTCCTTTATTTAAACTTTAGGACTGATAAATCATTAAATTTATTGATTTTTGTAAAAGAATCTCCTTTATTAAACTTCAGCACTGAAAATTCATTAAATTTGTTGCATTTTTGGAAAAGAATCTCCTTTATTTTAAACTTCAGCACTGAAAAATCATTAAATTTATTGATTTTTGTAAAAGAATCTCCTTATTTAAACTTCAGCACTGAAAAATCATTAAATTTGTTGCATTTTTGGAAAAGAATCTCCTTTATTTAAACTTCAGCACTGAAAAATCGCTTAAATTTATTGATTTTTGTAAAAGAATCTCCTTTATTTAAACTCAGCACTAAAAAATCATTTAAATTTATTGCTTTTTTGGAAAAGATCTCCTTATTTAACTTAGGACTGATAAATCATTAAATTTGTTGCATTTTTGGAAAAGAATCTCTTTATTTAAACTTCAGCAGTGAAAAATCATTAAATTTATTGATTTTTGTAAAAGAATCTCCTTTATTTAAACTTCAGCACTGAAAAATCATAAATTTGTTGCATTTTTGGAAAAGAATCTCCTTTATTTAAACTCAGCACTGAAAAATCACTAAATGTTGAATTTTGGAAAAGAATCTCCTGTATTTAAACTTTAGGACTTGAAAAATCATTAAATTTATTGCATTTTTGCAAAAGAATCTCCTTTATTTAAACTTTAGAACTGATAAATCATTAAATTCAGTGCATTTTTAAAAGATCTCCTTTATTTAAACTTCAGCACTGAAAAATCATTAATTTTTTTGCTTTTTTGCAAAAGAATCTTCCTTTATTTAAACTTTAGGACTGAAAAAATCATTAAAATTATGCTTTTTTTGCAAAAGGAATCTCCTTTATTTAAACTTTAGCATTGAAAATTCATAAATTATTGCTTTTTGCAAGAATCTCCTTATTCTTAAACTTTAGCACTGAAAAAATTCGTTAAAATTTATTGCTTTTTGAATAAAGGAGATTCTTTTCAAAAATGCAATAAATTCCATGATTTTTCAGTGCTAAATTTAAATAAATGAGATTCTTTTTCAAAAAGCAATAAATTTTATGATTTTCAGTGCTAAAGTTTAAATAAAGGAGATTCTTTTGCAAAAAAGCAATAAATTTAATGATTTTCAATGCTAAAGTTTAAATAAAGGAGATTCTTTTGCAAAAAAGCAATAAATTTAATGATTTTTCAGTCCTAAAGTTTAAATAAAGGAGATTCTTTTGCAAAAAAGAAAATTTAATGATTTTTCAGTGCTGAAGTTTAAATAAAGGAGATTCTTTTACAAAAATGCACTGAATTTAATGATTTATCAGTTCTAAAGTTTAAATAAAGGAGATTCTTTTGCAAAAATGCAATAAATTTAATGATTTTTCAGTCCTAAAGTTTAAATACAGGAGATTCTTTTCCAAAATTCAACAAATTTAGTGATTTTTCAGTGCTGAAGTTTAAATAAAGGAGATTCTTTTCCAAAAATGCAACAAATTTAATGATTTTTCAGTGCTGAAGTTTAAATAAAGGAGATTCTTTTACAAAAATCAATAAATTTAATGATTTTTCACTGCTGAAGTTTAAATAAAGGAGATTCTTTTCCAAAAATGCAACAAATTTAATGATTTATCAGTCCTTAAGTTTAAATAAAGGAGATTCTTTTCCAAAAAAGCAATAAATTTAATGATTTTTTAGTGCTGAAGTTTAAATAAAGGAGATTCTTTTACAAAAATCAATAAATTTAACGATTTTTCAGTGCTGAAGTTTAAATAAAGGAGATTCTTTTCCAAAAATGCAACAAATTTAATGATTTTTCAGTGCTGAAGTTTAAATAAAGGAGATTCTTTTACAAAAATCAATAAATTTAATGATTTTTCAGTGCTGAAGTTTAAATAAAGGAGATTCTTTTCCAAAAATGCAACAAATTTAATGAATTTTCAGTGCTGAAGTTTAAATAAAGGAGATTCTTTTACAAAAATCAATAAATTTAATGATTTATCAGTCCTAAAGTTTAAATAAAGGAGATTCTTTTCCAAAATGCAACAAATTTAATGATTTTTCAGTGCTGAAGTTTAAATAAAGGAGATTCTTTTACAAAAATCAATAAATTTAATGATTTATCAGTCCTTAAGTTTAAATAAAGGAGATTCTTTTCCAAAAAAGCAATAAATTTAATGATTTTTTAGTGCTGAAGTTTAAATAAAGAGATTCTTTTACAAAAATCAATAAATTTAATGATTTTTCAGTGCTGAAGTTTAAATAAAGGAGATTCTTTTCCAAAAATGCAACAAATTTAATGATTTTTCAGTGCTGAAGTTTAAATAAAGGAGATTCTTTTACAAAAATCAATAAATTTAATGATTTTTCAGTGCTGAAGTTTAAATAAAGGAGATTCTTTTCCATAAATGCAACAAATTTAATGATTTTTCACTGTTGAAGTTTAAATAAAGGAGATTCTTTTACAAAAATCAATAAATTTAATGATTTTTCAGTGCTGAAGTTTAAATAAATGAGATTCTTTTGTAAAAAAGCAATAAATTTAATTATTTTTCAGTGCTAAAGTTTAAATAAAGGAGATTCTTTTGCAAAAAAGCAATAAATTTAATGATTTTTCAGTGCTAAAGTTTAAATAAAGGAGATTCTTTTACAAAAAAGCAATAAATTTAATGATTTTTCAGTGCTGAAGTTTAAATAAAGGAGATTTTTTTACAAAAATGCAATAAATTTAATGATTTATCAGTCCTAAAGTTTAAATAAAGGAGATTCTTTTACAAAAATGCAACAAATTTAATGATTTTTCAGTGCTGAAGTTTAAATAAAGGAGATTCTTTTACAAAAATCAATAAATTTAATGATTTATCAGTCCTAAAGTTTAAATAAAGGAGATTCTTTTCAAAAATGCAATAAATTCCATGATTTTTCAGTGCTAAAATTTAAATAAATGAGATTCTTTTGTAAAAAAGCAATAAATTTAATGATTTTTCAGTGCTAAAGTTTAAATAAAGGAGATTCTTTTGCAAAAAAAGCAATAAATTTAATGATTTTTCAATGCTAAAGTATAAATAAAGGAGATTCTTTTGCAAAAAAGCAATAAATTTAATGATTTTTCAGTCCTAAAGTTTAAATAAAGGAGATTCTTTTGCAAAAAAGCAAAAAATTTAATGATTTTTCAGTGCTGAAGTTTAAATAAAGGAGATTCTTTTACAAAAATGCACCACATTTAATGATTTATCAGTTCTAAAGTTTAAATAAAGGAGATTCTTTTGCAAAAATGCAATAAATTTAATGATTTTTCAGTCCTAAAGTTTAAATACAGGAGATTCTTTTCCAAAATTCAATAAATTTAATGATTTTTCAGTGCTGAAGTTTAAATAAAGGAGATTCTTTTACAAAAATGCAACAAATTTAATGATTTTTCAGTGCTGAAGTTTAAATAAAGGAGATTCTTTTACAAAAATCAATAAATTTAATGATTTATCAGTCCTTAAGTTTAAATAAAGGAGATTCTTTTCCAAAAAAGCAATAAATTTAATGATTTTTTAGTGCTGAAGTTTAAATAAAGAGATTCTTTTACAAAAATCAATAAATTTAATGATTTTTCAGTGCTGAAGTTTAAATAAAGGAGATTCTTTTCCAAAAATGCAACAAATTTAATGATTTTTCAGTGCTGAAGTTTAAATAAAGGAGATTCTTTTACAAAAATCAATAAATTTAATGATTTTTCAGTGCTGAAGTTTAAATAAAGGAGATTCTTTTCCATAAATGCAACAAATTTAATGATTTTTCAGTGTTGAAGTTTAAATAAAGGAGATTCTTTTACAAAAATCAATAAATTTAATGATTTTTCAGTGCTGAAGTTTAAATAAATGAGATTCTTTTGTAAAAAAAGCAATAAATTTAATTATTTTTCAGTGCTAAAGTTTAAATAAAGGAGATTCTTTTGCAAAAAAGCAATAAATTTAATGATTTTTCAGTGCTAAAGTTTAAATAAAGGAGATTCTTTTACAAAAAAGCAATAAATTTAATGATTTTTCAGTGCTGAAGTTTAAATAAAGGAGATTTTTTTACAAAAATGCAATAAATTTAATGATTTATCAGTCCTAAAGTTTAAATAAAGGAGATTCTTTTCCAAAAATGCAACAAATTTAATGATTTTTCAGTGCTGAAGTTTAAATAAAGGAGATTCTTTTACAAAAATCAATAAATTTAATGATTTATCAGTCCTAAAGTTTAAATAAAGGAGATTCTTTTCAAAAATGCAATAAATTCCATGATTTTTCAGTGCTAAAATTTAAATAAATGAGATTCTTTTGTAAAAAAGCAATAAATTTAATGATTTTTCAGTCCTAAAGTTTAAATAAAGGAGATTCTTTTGCAAAAAAGCAAAAAATTTAATGATTTTTCAGTGCTGAAGTTTAAATAAAGGAGATTCTTTTACAAAAATGCACTGAATTTAATGATTTATCAGTTCTAAAGTTTAAATAAAGGAGATTCTTTTGCAAAAATGCAATAAATTTAATGATTTTTCAGTCCTAAAGTTTAAATACAGGAGATTCTTTTCCAAAATTCAATAAATTTAATGATTTTTCAGTGCTGAAGTTTAAATAAAGGAGATTCTTTTCCAAAAATGCAACAAATTTAATGATTTTTCAGTGCTGAAGTTTAAATAAAGGAGATTCTTTTACAAAAATCAATAAATTTAATGATTTTTCACTGCTGAAGTTTAAATAAAGGAGATTCTTTTCCAAAAATGCAACAAATTTAATGATTTTTCAGTGCTGAAGTTTAAATAAAGGAGATTCTTTTACAAAAATCAATAAATTTAATGATTTTTCACTGCTGAAGTTTAAATAAAGGAGATTCTTTCCAAAAAAGCAACAAATTAATGATTTTTCAGTGCTGAAGTTTAAATAAATGAGATTCTTTGCAAAAATCAATAAATTTAATGATTTTTCAGTGCTGAAGTTTAAATAAAGGAGATTCTTTTACAAAAAATGCAATAAATTTAATGATTTTTCAGTGCTGAAGTTTAAATAAAGGAGATTCTTTTCCAAAAATGCAACAAATTTAATGAATTTTCAGTGCTGAAGTTTAAATAAAGGAGATTCTTTTACAAAAATCAATAAATTTAATGATTCATCAGTCCTAAAGTTTAAATAAAGGAGATTCTTTTCCAAAAATGCAACAAATTTAATGATTTTTCAGTGCTGAAGTTTAAATAAAGGAGATTCTTTTACAAAAATCAATAAATTTAATGATTTATCAGTCCTTAAGTTTAAATAAAGGAGATTCTTTTCCAAAAAAGCAATAAATTTAATGATTTTTAGTGCTGAAGTTTAAATAAAGGAGATTCTTTTACAAAAATCAATAAATTTAATGATTTTTCACTGCTGAAGTTTAAATAAAGGAGATTCTTTTCCAAAAATGCAACAAATTTAATGATTTTTCAGTGCTGAAGTTTAAATAAAGGAGATTCTTTTTACAAAAATCAATAAATTTAATGATTTTTCAGTGCTGAAGTTTAAATAAAGGAGATTCTTTTCCAAAAATGCAACAAATTTAATGATTTTTCAGTGCTGCAGTTTAAATAAATGAGATTCTTTGACAAAAATCAATAAATTTAATGATTTTTCAGTGCTGAAGTTTAAATAAAGGAGATTCTTTTCCAAAAATGCAACAAATTTAATGATTTTTCAGTGCTGAAGTTTAAATAAAGGAGATTCTTTTACAAAAATGCAATAAATTTAATGATTTTTCAGTGCTGAAGTTTAAATAAAGGAGATTCTTTTCCAAAAATGCAACAAATTTAATGAATTTTCAGTGCTGAAGTTTAAATAAAGGAGATTCTTTTACAAAAATCAATAAATTTAATGATTCATCAGTCCTAAAGTTTAAATAAAGGAGATTCTTTTCCAAAAATGCAACAAATTTAATGATTTTTCAGTGCTGAAGTTTAAATAAAGGAGATTCTTTTGCAAAAATCAATAAATTTAATGATTTATCAGTCCTTAAGTTTAAATAAAGGAGATTCTTTTCCAAAAAAGCAATAAATTTAATGATTTTTTAGTGCTGAAGTTTAAATAAAGGAGATTCTTTTACAAAAATCAATAAATTTAACGATTTTTCAGTGCTGAAGTTTAAATAAAGGAGATTCTTTTCCAAAAATGCAACAAATTTAATGATTTTTCAGTGCTGAAGTTTAAATAAAGGAGATTCTTTTACAAAAATCAATAAATTTAATGATTTTTCAGTGCTGAAGTTTAAATAAAGGAGATTCTTTTCCATAAATGCAACAAATTTAATGATTTTTCAGTGTTGAAGTTTAAATAAAGGAGATTCTTTTACAAAAATCAATAAATTTAATGATTTTTCAGTGCTGAAGTTTAAATAAATGAGATTCTTTTGTAAAAAAGCAATAAATTTAATTATTTTTCAGTGCTAAAGTTTAAATAAAGGAGATTCTTTTGCAAAAAAGCAATAAATTTAATGATTTTTCAGTGCTAAAGTTTAAATAAAGGAGATTCTTTTACAAAAAAGCAATAAATTTAATGATTTTTCAGTGCTGAAGTTTAAATAAAGGAGATTCTTTTACAAAAATGCAATAAATTTAATGATTTATCAGTCCTAAAGTTTAAATAAAGGAGATTCTTTTCCAAAAATGCAACAAATTTAATGATTTTTCAGTGCTGAAGTTTAAATACAGGAGATTTTTTTACAAAAATCAATAAATTTAATGATTTATCAGTCCTAAAGTTTAAATAAAGGAGATTCTTTTCAAAAATGCAATAAATTCCATGATTTTTCAGTGCTAAAATTTAAATAAATGAGATTCTTTTGTAAAAAAGCAATAAATTTAATGATTTTTCAGTGCTAAAGTTTAAATAAAGGAGATTCTTTTGCAAAAAAGCAATAAATTTAATGATTTTTCAATGCTAAAGTTTAAATAAAGGAGATTCTTTTGCAAAAAAGCAATAAATTTAATGATTTTTCAGTCCTAAAGTTTAAATAAAGGAGATTCTTTTGCAAAAAAGCAAAAAATTTAATGATTTTTCAGTGCTGAAGTTTAAATAAAGGAGATTCTTTTACAAAAATGCAACAAATTTAATGATTTTTCAGTGCTGAAGTTTAAATAAAGGAGATTCTTTTACAAAAATCAATAAATTTAATGATTTATCAGTCCTTAAGTTTAAATAAACGAGATTCTTTTCAAAAATGCAATAAATTCCATGATTTTTCAGTGCTAAAGTTTAAATAAATGAGATTCTTTTGCAAAAAAGCAATAAATTTAATGATTTTTCAGTGCTCAAGTTTAAATAAAGGATATTCTTTTGTAAAAAAGCAATAAATTTAATTATTTTTCAGTGCTAAAGTTTAAATAAAGGAGATTCTTTTGCAAAAAAGCAATAAATTTAATGATTTTTCAATGCTAAAGTTTAAATAAATGAGATTCTTTTGCAAAAATGCAATAATTTTAATGATTTTTCAGTCCTAAAGTTTAAATACAGGAGATTCTTTTCCAAAATTCAATAAATTTAATGATTTTTCAGTGCTGAAGTTTAAATAAAGGAGATTCTTTTACAAAAATGCAACAAATTTAATGATTTTTCAGTGCTGAAGTTTAAATAAAGGAGATTCTTTTACAAAAATGCAATAAATTTAATGATTTATCAGTCCTTAAGTTTAAATAAACAAGATTCTTTTCAAAAATGCAATAAATTCCATGATTTTTCAGTGCTAAAGTTTAAATAAATGAGATTCTTTTGCAAAAAAGCAATAAATTTAATGATTTTTCAGTGCTCAAGTTTAAATAAAGGAGATTCTTTTGTAAAAAAGCAATAAATTTAATTATTTTTCAGTGCTAAAGTTTAAATAAAGGAGATTCTTTTGCAAAAAAGCAATAAATTTAATGATTTTTCAATGCTAAAGTTTAAATAAAGGAGATTCTTTTGCAAAAAAGCAATAAATTTAATGATTTTTCAGTGCTGAAGTTTAAATAAAGGAGATTCTTTTACAAAAATGCAATAAATTTAATGATTTATCAGTCCTAAAGTTTAAATAAAGGAGATTCTTTTCCAAAAATTCAACAAATTTAATGATTTTTCAGTGCTGAAGTTTAAATAAAGGAGATTCTTTTACAAAAATCAATAAATTTAATGATTTATCAGTCCTAAAGTTTAAATAAAGGAGATTCTTTTCAAAAATGCAATAAATTCCATGATTTTTCAGTGCTAAAATTTAAATAAATGAGATTCTTTTGTAAAAAAGCAATAAATTTAATGATTTTTCAGTGCTAAAGTTTAAATAAAGGAGATTCTATTGCAAAAAAGCAATAAATTTAATGATTTTTCAATGCTAAAGTTTAAATAAAGGAGATTCTTTTGCAAAAAAGCAATAAATTTAATGATTTTTCAGTCCTAAAGTTTAAATAAAGGAGATTCTTTTGCAAAAAAGCAAAAAATTTAATGATTTTTCAGTGCTGAAGTTTAAATAAAGGAGATTCTTTTACAAAAATGCACTAAATTTAATGATTTATCAGTTCTAAAGTTTAAATAAAGGAGATTCTTTTGCAAAAATGCAATAAATTTAATGATTTTTCAGTCCTAAAGTTTAAATACAGGAGATTCTTTTCCAAAATTCAATAAATTTAATGATTTTTCAATGCTGAAGTTTAAATAAAGGAGATTCTTTTACAAAAATCAATAAATTTAATGATTTATCAGTCCTTAAGTTTAAATAAACGAGATTCTTTTCAAAAATGCTAAATTCCATGATTTTTCAGTGCTAAAGTTTAAATAAATGAGATTCTTTTGCAAAAAAGCAATAAATTTAATGATTTTTCAGTGCTGAAGTTTAAATAAAGGAGATTCTTTTGTAAAAAAGCAATAAATTTAATTATTTTTCAGTGCTAAAGTTTAAATAAAGGAGATTCTTTTGCAAAAAAGCAATAAATTTAATGATTTTTCAATGCTAAAGTTTAAATAAAGGAGATTCTTTTGCAAAAATGCAATAAATTTAATGATTTTTCAGTCCTAAAGTTTAAATACAGGAGATTCTTTTCCAAAATTCAATAAATTTAATGATTTTTCAATGCTGAAGTTTAAATAAAGGAGATTCTTTTACAAAAATGCAATAAATTTAATGATTTTTCAGTGCTGAAGTTTAAATAAAGGAGATTCTTTTACAAAAATGCAATAAATTTAATGATTTATCAGTCCTAAAGTTTAAATAAAGGAGATTCTTTTAAAAAATGCAATAAATTCCATGATTTTTCAGTCCTAAAGTTTAAATAAAGGAGATTCTTTTGCAAAAAAGCAATAAATTTAATGATTTTTCAGTACTGAAGTTTAAATAAAGGAGATTCTTTTACAAAACTGCAATAAATTTAATGATTTTTCAGTGTTGAAGTTTAAATAAAGGAGATTCTTTAACAAAAATGCAATAAATTTAATGATTTTTCAGTCCTAAAGTTTAAATAAAAGAGATTCTTTTGAAAAAATGCAATAAATTTAATGATTTTTCAGTGCTGAAGTTTAAATAAAGGAGATTCTTTTAGAAAAATGCAATTAATTTAATGATTCATCAGTCCTAAAGTTTGAATAAAGGAGATTCTTTTCAAAAATGCAATAAATTCCACGATTTTTCAATGCTAAAGTTTAAATAAAGGAGATTCTTTTACAAAAATGCAATAAATTTAATGATTTTTCAGTCCTAAAGTTTAAATAAAGGAGATTCTTTTACAAAAATGCAATAAATTTAATGATTTTTCAGTGCTAAAGTTTAAATAAAGGAGATTCTTTTACAAAAATGCAATAAATTTAATGATTTATCAGTCCTAAAATTTAAATAAAGGAGATTCTTTTCAAAAATGCAATAAATTCCATGATTTTTCAATGCTAAAGTTTAAATAAAGGAGATTCTTTTACAAAAATGCAATAAATTTAATGATTTTTCAGTGCTAAAGTTTAAATAAAGGAGATTCTTTAACAAAAAAGCAATAAATTTAATGATTTATCAGTCCTAAAATTTAAATAATGGAGATTCTTTTCAAAAATGCAATAAATTCCATGATTTTTCAATGCTAAAGTTTAAATAAAGGAGATTCTTTTACAAAAATGCAATAAATTTAATGATTTTTCAGTGCTAAAGTTTAAATAAAGGAGATTCTTTTGCAAAAATGCAATAAATTTAATGATTTATCAGTCCTCAAATTTAAATAAAGGAGATTCTTTTCAAAAATGCAATAAATTTAATGATTTTTCAGTCCTAAAGTTTAAATAAAGGAGATTCTTTTGCAAAAATGCAATAAATTTAATGATTTTTCAGTGCTGAAGTTTAAATAAAGGAGATTCTTTTACAAAAATGCAATAAATTTAATGATTTTTCAGTGCTAAAGTTTAAATAAAGGAGATTCTTTTACAAAAATGCAATAAATTTAATGATTTATCAGTCCTAAAATTTAAATAAAGGAGATTCTTTTCAAAAATGCAATAAATTCCATGATTTTTCAATGCTAAAGTTTAAATAAAGGAGATTCTTTTACAAAAATGCAATAAATTTAATGATTTTTCAGTGCTAAAGTTTAAATAAAGGAGATTCTTTTGCAAAAATGCAATAAATTTAATGATTTATCAGTCCTAAAATTTAAATAAAGGAGATTCTTTTCAAAAATGCAATAAATTCAATGATTTTTCAATGCTAAAGTTTAAATAAAGGAGATTCTTTTACAAAAATGCAATAAATTTAATGATTTTTCAGTGCTAAAGTTTAAATAAAGGAGATTCTTTAACAAAAAAGCAATAAATTTAATGATTTATCAGTCCTAAAATTTTAAATAAAGGAGATTCTTTTCAAAAATGCAATAAATTCCATGATTTTTCAATGCTAAAGTTTTAAATAAAGGAGATTCTTTTACAAAAATGCAATAAATTTAATGATTTTTCAGTGCTAAAGTTTAAATAAAGGAGATTCTTTTGCAAAAATGCAATAAATTTAATGATTTATCAGTCCTAAAATTTAAATAAAGGAGATTCTTTTCAAAAATGCAATAAATTTAATGATTTTTCAGTCCTAAAGTTTAAATAAAGGAGATTCTTTTGCAAAAATGCAATAAATTTAATGATTTTTCAGTGCTGAAGTTTAAATAAAGGAGATTCTTTAACAAAAAAGCAATAAACTTAATGATTTATCAGTCCTAAAATTTAAATAAAGGTGATTCTTTTCAAAAATGCAATAAATTCCATGATTTTTCAATGCTAAAGTTTAAATAAAGGAGATTCTTTTACAAAAATGCAATAAATTTAATGATTTTTCAGTCCTAAAGTTTAAATAAAGGAGATTCTTTTGCAATAATGCAATAAATTTAATGATTTTTCAGTGCTGAAGTTTAAATAAAGGAGATTCTTTTACAAAAAAGCAATAAATTTAATGATTTATCAGTCCTAAAATTTAAATAAAGGAGATTCTTTTCAAAAATGCAATAAATTCCATGATTTTTCAGTGCTAAAGTTTAAATAAAGGAGATTCTTTTCCAAAAATGCAATAAATTTAATGATTTTTCAGTGCTGAAGTTTAAATAAAGGAGAATCTTTAACAAAAAAGCAATAAATTTAATGATTTTTAAATGCTAAAGTTTAAATAAAGGAGATTCTTTTGCAAAAAAGCAATAAATTTAATGATTTTTCAGTCCTAAAGTTTAAATAAAGGAGATTCTTTTGCAAAAAAGCAATAAATTTAATGATTTTTCAGTGCTAAAGTTTGAATAAAGGAGATTCTTTTGCAAAAAAGCAATAAATTTAATGATTTTTCTGTGCTAAATTTTAAATAAAGGAGATTCTTTTACAAAAATGCACTAAATTTAATGATTTTTCAATGCTAAAAGGAGATTCTTTTGCAAAAAATGCAATAAATTTCGTCATTTTCTAATGCAAAAGATTAATGCTAAACATTAGGTACCACCTAACCGTTTAGGCCATCTTGAATAAAACAGAAATAGATATTTCCGAACTTTGTTTATCAAAAATCTCGTAAAAAAGAAGATTGTAGTGTTGTTACAAAGAAAAATAGTTAATTCAAAGATCAACTTATCAGATTGGGAAAAATTACATCGTTATCTTAAAAAATAAACAAACCTGCCCGTATTACATGCGAAAGGGTAATTTTCAGACCGTAATATAGACAGAAAAGTTACAAATTATTTCCCTTTTACGAACAACCAGTAAAAGTATGGATAACACTAATTTAACTTTTTGTCTTGTGCATATTCAATAACCGATTTCATTTGTTTTCAAGGATTTTTAAAATATTCTTTTTTTTTTTCATCTTGAAATATTATCTAGAATTTTTTTTTGTGCATTCGAAAGAAGAAACATTTTAAAAAGTCCTGGTGATTTAAAAAAAAATTCAGCTTAGGAAAATAATGAAAATTATGAACGAAAAACAATGTTTTTACTATTAACATGAATAAAAACTTGAAAAAATTTAATAGTAAAATGTCACCGTGAAATTGACGTTAAGAAAATGTCTTCGGTTTTGGTATTACTTTTTAAAATCGAAGATGAAATGAAAATTTGAATATTTTTTCTAAGAGAAAAACTGATAAAATAATCCTGTATACTTACTTTGTATTCTAATAGCGAAAAAAATTATCTTATTTAACTTTTTTGAACAAAGAAAAACAAACTTCGGTTGTTATTCAGAAGCGTCTCGTCTCGTCTCTTTGTAAAACAAATATGTCGGTTATACCCTTCCATATATTCTAAGAACCAAAAATTACTCTTCAACAATAAAAATTACAAATTCTTTTTAAAATGTTAATCGAGCCCGGATCGGACTAACTTTTAGTTCACCTGAATTCTAAAATTCATATTTTTAAATATCCGTGAAAATTTTGATTTTTTTCCACAGAAAAAAAAAAAAAAATTATTTCACGCAGAAAATAAAAATATTTAATTACACAAAAGATTGAAAATCTCGTAAAAATTAATTTCTTACAAAAAAATTTTTTTTTGACAATTTATTAGAATATAGTACATACCAATTACATAAGCAAAAAAAAGTTTTCAAATATTAATATTATGACATTTTTTTGCACTTTTTATTTCCGATTTCATTAATTTTTCCTAAAAAAACTATAATTCGGTACGTTATACAATTTCATTGATATACTACTATGAAGTAGTATTACGGACAGAATATATTCCTCGATGGATTCTTGCCACCCTGCTTCTAGACTTTGAGAGATTACTATCTTTTAACCCTTGAGGGCCAAATATAATTACCTTCTTCCACCAGGATAAATCAACAAAAGGAGCCAACGACTAAATGCAACTTCGGACAAGCTTTCCCCTTGATACCAACAGCCGAAAGGCTGTTAGCAGGATTAACTTTTTACCAAACCACACCAAACTAACGAAATATCTAACTACGGCTAGACCTCTTACGGTACTGTGAAACTAAACTAATTACGGTTATACCATACTTCGGTGCTGTTACCCAACCAAACCAACCACACCTACCTAATTACGGCTATACCTTCGACCAGTGCTGTTATCTTGAACTGAACTCTTACTAAACTTCTTGGTCGCTTGTCCGACCTATAAACTAAGAATATTCTCCCACATTATCTCTTGTAGCCTTTTGTATATGTATTAAAACTGTAGCATTCATATCGTTGTACCGCTCGTTCTTCGACGTCATAAACCCTCCTTTTCTCACGGCAGCCTTCTTTTATGTTAATTCTTTATAAACAGAGCTTTTTTCACTTTGTTTTGACGTATGTAAAAAAAACAACAACTTAAAAACGCCTGTAGAACACCTTAAAACTATGAAATTAACATTCCAACTGTTGTTTCCAACTGTTGTGCCATTCCCGTACACCTTTTTTAACTTCCAAACGCGCTATTAAAAAACAAAAAAAACTGTGTAGCGCTATTGAAAGTTAATAAAATAACATTGAATTTGGTATTTTTAGCAAGCCCCTAACGGGTCTAATGATGCCTGATAGTTTGCAAGTTTGAAAATTTTGATACTTTAAAAATTTGTCTTAAATTCATATACTGAAAATCGAATCTTAAAAACACTTGAAAAAGACGTTGAGGCACCAGCAAAAGCCCCTGAACCGGCAAGGAAAATCAACTGGAGACCGCCTCAGGAAGACAATTTCCAGGAGCTGGATTTGGAGCTCCACAGGACCAATTGGGCCAACAAATATAAAGACCGGATGGAAGGAAACACAATCAAATCTCTTCCACAGGCAGCCAAAGACCTGGAGCCAAGGATCCTGTCATATCACCACGGAGGCAGCCTCCAGGAAACTCATCGG
This sequence comes from Doryteuthis pealeii, assembly GCA_023376005.1. Classification (NCBI taxonomy): domain Eukaryota; kingdom Metazoa; phylum Mollusca; class Cephalopoda; order Myopsida; family Loliginidae; genus Doryteuthis; species Doryteuthis pealeii. Next base: position 33,158 of record JALAJA010000402.1, on the reverse strand, counting down.
CCCCAAAAGGGACAGAATTTTAGACATCCTGCTGGCAAATAAGATCCCAGTTCAACACGTAAACAAAAGGTATTTTGCCACGTGGGATATACTCCTCCCAAGCGATGCCGAAGCAGTGAGGTGCTCGACAAGGAACCTCCACCACAAAGGTTGCAAGATGCAACCGGATTATAAAGGGAAAAGGCGGAGTCGAGTCACCCTGTTTAACGCCTCCGGATTAATATCTGCTGAGTATCTAATGAGGATACTCAGCAACCACAGGGATGTAGTAGCTATGAGCACCACCCCAGAAAGTGGAGTACGGGTGGGAGAGTTCGCCTTTCTGATGGGTCTGAAGAGGGAAGGCTTCGATAACATCCCCGACAGCTTCGCCTTCAGAAACCAAACAATAACTGTTGTGGTGGAGGGTCGCAGGCCTCACTGTTGGAATTGCCGGCAAAAGGGGCACGTGTCAAAGGACTGCCCCTCAAAAGCGCTGAAACCATTGGAAGCAGCAGCAGCAGCAACAATAATGGAAGCAGCAGCAGCAGCAGCGACAACAACAATGGAAGCAGCAGCAGCGACAATAACAATGGAAGCAGCAGCAGCAACACCAACAATGGAAGCAACGACAGCAACACCAACAGAACTAGCCTCAAAACCCACAAAAGCTCCAAATGGAGTCTGCAACAGAGAATGCAGATCATGCACCGGAGGGCGGGGAGGGTGGTGGTCTGACCCCGGACACCTTACCTGATAGTTTGTTTGTTGAAAAACTCTGGGGCAATTTTCCAAATCGGGGTTTGAAGGGATTTTTTTACTTCCCAACTGGCTATTAAAAAACAAAAAAAACGCTGTAACACTATCGAAAATTAATAAAATAACATTGAATTTGGTATTTTTAGCAAGCCCCTAACGGGTCTAATGATGCCTGATAGTTTGCAAGTTTGAAAATTTTGGTTAACTTTAAAATTTTGCTTAAATTCATATACTTAAAATCGAGCGTCAAAAACAAGCCAAAAAGCCTTCAAAACAGGCCTTTTTTCAAGTTGATTTCAGGCACGTAAAAAAAAACTTAAAAACGCCCGGCGGACCCCTTAAAACAATGAAATTAACATTCCAACTGTTGTTTCTAGTTAGGGGCCGTCCCCGGACACCTTACCTGATAGTTTGTTTGTTGAAAAACTCTGGGGCAATTTTCCAAATCGGGGTTTGAAGGGATTTTTTTACTTCCCAACTGGCTATTAAAAAACAAAAAAAACGCTGTAACACTATCGAAAATTAATAAAATAACATTGAATTTGGTATTTTTAGCAAGCCCCTAACGGGTCTAATGATGCCTGATAGTTTGCAAGTTTGAAAATTTTGGTTAACTTTAAAAATTTTGCTTAAATTCATATACTTAAAATCGAGCGTCAAAAACAAGCCAAAAAGCCTTCAAAACAGGCCTTTTTTCAAGTTGATTTCAGGCACGTAAAAAAAAACTTAAAAACGCCCGGCGGACCCCTTAAAACAATGAAATTAACATTCCAACTGTTGTTTCTAGTTAGGGGCCGTCCCCGGACACCTTACCTGATAGTTTGTTTGTTGAAAAACTCTGGGGCAATTTTCCAAATCGGGGTTTGAAGGGATTTTTTTACTTCCCAACTGGCTATTAAAAAACAAAAAAAACGCTGTAACACTATCGAAAATTAATAAAATAACATTGAATTTGGTATTTTTAGCAAGCCCCTAACGGGTCTAATGATGCCTGATAGTTTGCAAGTTTGAAAATTTTGGTTAACTTTAAAAATTTTGCTTAAATTCATATACTTAAAATCGAGCGTCAAAAACAAGCCAAAAAGCCTTCAAAACAGGCCTTTTTTCAAGTTGATTTCAGGCACGTAAAAAAAAACTTAAAAACGCCCGGCGGACCCCTTAAAACAATGAAATTAACATTCCAACTGTTGTTTCTAGTTAGGGGCCGTCCCCGGACACCTTACCTGATAGTTTGTTTGTTGAAAAACTCTGGGGCAATTTTCCAAATCGGGGTTTGAAGGGATTTTTTTACTTCCCAACTGGCTATTAAAAAACAAAAAAAACGCTGTAACACTATCGAAAATTAATAAAATAACATTGAATTTGGTATTTTTAGCAAGCCCCTAACGGGTCTAATGATGCCTGATAGTTTGCAAGTTTGAAAATTTTGGTTAACTTTAAAAATTTTGCTTAAATTCATATACTTAAAATCGAGCGTCAAAAACAAGCCAAAAAGCCTTCAAAACAGGCCTTTTTTCAAGTTGATTTCAGGCACGTAAAAAAAACTTAAAAACGCCCGGCGGACCCCTTAAAACAATGAAATTAACATTCCAACTGTTGTTTCTAGTTAGGGGCCGTCCCCGGACACCTTACCTGATAGTTTGTTTGTTGAAAAACTCTGGGGCAATTTTCCAAATCGGGGTTTGAAGGGATTTTTTTACTTCCCAACTGGCTATTAAAAAAAAAAAAAAACGCTGTAACACTATCGAAAATTAATAAAATAACATTGAATTTGGTATTTTTAGCAAGCCCCTAACGGGTCTAATGATGCCTGATAGTTTGCAAGTTTGAAAATTTTGGTTAACTTTAAAAATTTTGCTTAAATTCATATACTTAAAATCGAGCGTCAAAAACAAGCCAAAAAGCCTTCAAAACAGGCCTTTTTTCAAGTTGATTTCAGGCACGTAAAAAAAAACTTAAAAACGCCCGGCGGACCCCTTAAAACAATGAAATTAACATTCCAACTGTTGTTTCTAGTTAGGGGCCGTCCCCGGACACCTTACCTGATAGTTTGTTTGTTGAAAAACTCTGGGGCAATTTTCCAAATCGGGGTTTGAAGGGATTTTTTTACTTCCCAACTGGCTATTAAAAAACAAAAAAAACGCTGTAACACTATCGAAAATTAATAAAATAACATTGAATTTGGTATTTTTAGCAAGCCCCTAACGGGTCTAATGATGCCTGATAGTTTGCAAGTTTGAAAATTTTGGTTAACTTTAAAAATTTTGCTTAAATTCATATACTTAAAATCGAGCGTCAAAAACAAGCCAAAAAGCCTTCAAAACAGGCCTTTTTTCAAGTTGATTTCAGGCACGTAAAAAAAAACTTAAAAACGCCCGGCGGACCCCTTAAAACAATGAAATTAACATTCCAACTGTTGTTTCTAGTTAGGGGCCGTCCCCGGACACCTTACCTGATAGTTTGTTTGTTGAAAAACTCTGGGGCAATTTTCCAAATCGGGGTTTGAAGGGATTTTTTTACTTCCCAACTGGCTATTAAAAAACAAAAAAAACGCTGTAACACTATCGAAAATTAATAAAATAACATTGAATTTGGTATTTTTAGCAAGCCCCTAACGGGTCTAATGATGCCTGATAGTTTGCAAGTTTGAAAATTTTGGTTAACTTTAAAAATTTTGCTAAAATTCATATACTTAAAATCGAGCGTCAAAAACAAGCCAAAAAGCCTTCAAAACAGGCCTTTTTTCAAGTTGATTTCAGGCACGTAAAAAAAAACTTAAAAACGCCCGGCGGACCCCTTAAAACAATGAAATTAACATTCCAACTGTTGTTTCTAGTTAGGGGCCGTCCCCGGACACCTTACCTGATAGTTTGTTTGTTGAAAAACTCTGGGGCAATTTTCCAAATCGGGGTTTGAAGGGATTTTTTTACTTCCCAACTGGCTATTAAAAAACAAAAAAAAACGCTGTAACACTATCGAAAATTAATAAAATAACATTGAATTTGGTATTTTTAGCAAGCCCCTAACGGGTCTAATGATGCCTGATAGTTTGCAAGTTTGAAAATTTTGGTTAACTTTAAAAATTTTGCTTAAATTCATATACTTAAAATCGAGCGTCAAAAACAAGCCAAAAAGCCTTCAAAACAGGCCTTTTTTCAAGTTGATTTCAGGCACGTAAAAAAAAACTTAAAAACGCCCGGCGGACCCCTTAAAACAATGAAATTAACATTCCAACTGTTGTTTCTAGTTAGGGGCCGTCCCCGGACACCTTACCTGATAGTTTGTTTGTTGAAAAACTCTGGGGCAATTTTCCAAATCGGGGTTTGAAGGGATTTTTTTACTTCCCAACTGGCTATTAAAAAACAAAAAAAAACGCTGTAACACTATCGAAAATTAATAAAATAACATTGAATTTGGTATTTTTAGCAAGCCCCTAACGGGTCTAATGATGCCTGATAGTTTGCAAGTTTGAAAATTTTGGTTAACTTTAAAAATTTTGCTTAAATTCATATACTTGAAATCGAGCGTCAAAAACAAGCCAAAAAGCCTTCAAAACAGGCCTTTTTTCAAGTTGATTTCAGGCACGTAAAAAAAAACTTAAAAACGCCCGGCGGACCCCTTAAAACAATGAAATTAACATTCCAACTGTTGTTTCTAGTTAGGGCCGTCCCCGGACACCTTACCTGATAGTTTGTTTGTTGAAAAACTCTGGGGCAATTTTCCAAATCGGGGTTTGAAGGGATTTTTTTACTTCCCAACTGGCTATTAAAAAACAAAAAAAACGCTGTAACACTATCGAAAATTAATAAAATAACATTGAATTTGGTATTTTTAGCAAGCCCCTAACGGGTCTAATGATGCCTGATAGTTTGCAAGTTTGAAAATTTTGGTTAACTTTAAAAATTTTGCTTAAATTCATATACTTGAAATCGAGCGTCAAAAACAAGCCAAAAAGCCTTCAAAACAGGCCTTTTTTCAAGTTGATTTCAGGCACGTAAAAAAAAACTTAAAAACGCCCGGCGGACCCCTTAAAACTTTGAAATGAACATTCCAACTGTTGTTTCTAGTTAGGGGCCGTCCCCGGACACCTTACCTGATAGTTTGTTTGTTGAAAAACTCTGGGGCAATTTTCCAAATCGGGGTTTGAAGGGATTTTTTTACTTCCCAACTGGCTATTAAAAAACAAAAAAAAACGCTGTAACACTATCGAAAATTAATAAAATAACATTGAATTTGGTATTTTTAGCAAGCCCCTAACGGGTCTAATGATGCCTGATAGTTTGCAAGTTTGAAAATTTTGGTTAACTTTAAAAATTTTGCTTAAATTCATATACTTGAAATCGAGCGTCAAAAACAAGCCAAAAAGCCTTCAAAACAGGCCTTTTTCAAGTTGATTTCAGGCACGTAAAAAAAAACTTAAAAACGCCCGGCGGACCCCTTAAAACAATGAAATTAACATTCCAACTGTTGTTTCTAGTTAGGGGCCGTCCCCGGACACCTTACCTGATAGTTTGTTTGTTGAAAAACTCTGGGGCAATTTTCCAAATCGGGGTTTGAAGGGATTTTTTTACTTCCCAACTGGCTATTAAAAAACAAAAAAAACGCTGTAACACTATCGAAAATTAATAAAATAACATTGAATTTGGTATTTTTAGCAAGCCCCTAACGGGTCTAATGATGCCTGATAGTTTGCAAGTTTGAAAATTTTGGTTAACTTTAAAAATTTTGCTTAAATTCATATACTTGAAATCGAGCGTCAAAAACAAGCCAAAAAGCCTTCAAAACAGGCCTTTTTTCAAGTTGATTTCAGGCACGTAAAAAAAAACTTAAAAAACGCCCGGCGGACCCCTTAAAACAATGAAATTAACATTCCAACTGTTGTTTCTAGTTAGGGCCGTCCCCGGACACCTTACCTGATAGTTTGTTTGTGAAAAACTCTGGGGCAATTTTTCCAAATCGGGGTTGAAGGGATTTTTTTACTTCCAACTGGCTATTAAAAACAAAAAAACCGGTAACACTATCGAAAATTAATAAAATAACATTGAATTTGGTATTTTTAGCAAGCCCTAACGGGTCTAATGATGCCTGATAGTTTGCAAGTTTGAAAATTTTGGTTAACTTTAAAAATTTTGCTTAAATTCATATACTGAAAATCGAGCGTCAAAAACAAGCCAAAAAGCCTTCAAACAGGCTTTTTTCAAGTTGATTTCAGGCACGTAAAAAAAAACTTAAAAAGCCCCGGCGGACCCCTTAAAACTATGAAATTACATTCCAACTGTTGTTTCTAGTTAGGGGCCGTCCCCGGACACCTTACCTGATAGTTGGTTTGTTGGAAAACTTTGGGCAATTTTCCAAATCGGGGTTTGAAGCGATTTTTTTACTTCCAAACTGGCTATTAAAAAACAAAAAAAACGGTGTAACACTATCGAAAATTAATAAAATAACATTGAATTTGGTATTTTTAGCAAGCCCCTAACGGGTCTAATGATGCCTGATAGTTTGCAAGTTTGAAAATTTTGGTTAACTTTAAAAATTTTGCTTAAATTCATATACTTGAAATCGAGCGTCAAAAACAAGCCAAAAAGCCTTCAAAACAGGCCTTTTTTCAAGTTGATTTCAGGCACGTAAAAAAAAACTTAAAAACGCCCGGCGGACCCCTTAAAACTATGAAATTAACATTCCAACTGTTGTTTCTAGTTAGGGGCCGTCCCCGGACACCTTACCTGATAGTTGTTTGTTGGAAAACTTTGGGCAATTTTCCAAATCGGGGTTTGAAGGATTTTTTTACTTCCAACTGGCTATTAAAAAACAAAAAAAACGGTGTAACACTATCGAAAATTAATAAAATAACATTGAATTTGGTATTTTTAGCAAGCCCCTAACGGGTCTAATGATGCCTGATAGTTTGCAAGTTTGAAAATTTTGGTTAACTTTAAAAATTTTGCTTAAATTCATATACTTGAAATCGAGCGTCAAAAACAAGCCAAAAAGCCTTCAAAACAGGCCTTTTTTCAAGTTGATTTCAGGCGTAAAAAAAAACTTAAAAACGCCCGGCGGACCCCTTAAAACTATGAAATTAACATTCCAACTGTTGTTTCTAGTTAGGGGCCGTCCCCGGACACCTTACCTGATAGTTGTTTGTTGAAAACTTTGGGCAATTTTCCAAATCGGGGTTTGAAGGATTTTTTTACTTCCCAACTGGCTATTAAAAAAAAAAAAAACGGTGTAACACTATCGAAAATTAATAAAATAACATTGAATTTGGTATTTTTAGCAAGCCCCTAACGGGTCTAATGATGCCTGATAGTTTGCAAGTTTGAAAATTTTGGTTAACTTTAAAAATTTTGCTTAAATTCATATACTTGAAATCGAGCGTCAAAAACAAGCCAAAAAGCCTTCAAAACAGGCCTTTTTTCAAGTTGATTTCAGGCGTAAAAAAAAACTTAAAAACGCCCGGCGGACCCCTTAAAAATGAAATTAACATTCCAACTGTTGTTTCTAGTTAGGGGCCGTCCCCGGACACCTTACCTGATAGTTGTTTGTTGGAAAACTTGGGGCAATTTTCCAAATCGGGGTTTGAAGGATTTTTTTACTTCCCAACTGGCTATTAAAAAAACAAAAAAACGTGTAACACTATCGAAAATTAATAAAATAACATTGAATTTGGTATTTTTAGCAAGCCCCTAACGGGTCTAATGATGCCTGATAGTTTGCAAGTTTGAAAATTTTGGTTAACTTTAAAAATTTTGCTTAAATTCATATACTTGAAATCGAGCGTCAAAAACAAGCCAAAAAGCCTTCAAAACAGGCCTTTTTTCAAGTTGATTTCAGGCGTAAAAAAAAACTTAAAAACGCCCGGCGGACCCCTTAAAACTGAAATTAACATTCCAACTGTTGTTTCTAGTTAGGGGCCGTCCCCGGACACCTTACCTGATAGTTGTTTGTTGGAAAACTTTGGGCAATTTTCCAAATCGGGGTTTGAAGGATTTTTTTACTTCCAACTGGCTATTAAAAAACAAAAAAAACGGTGTAACACTATCGAAAATTAATAAAATAACATTGAATTTGGTATTTTTAGCAAGCCCCTAACGGGTCTAATGATGCCTGATAGTTTGCAAGTTTGAAAATTTTGGTTAACTTTAAAAATTTTGCTTAATTTCATATACTTGAAATCGAGCGTCAAAAACAAGCCAAAAAGCCTTCAAAACAGGCCTTTTTTCAAGTTGATTTCAGGCACGTAAAAAAAAACTTAAAAACGCCCGGCGGACCCCTTAAAACTTTGAAATGAACATTCCAACTGTTGTTTCTAGTTAGGGGCCGTCCCCGGACACCTTACCTGATAGTTTGTTTGTTGAAAACTTTGGGGCAATTTTCCAAATCGGGGTTTGAAGGATTTTTTTACTTCCAACTGGCTATTAAAAAACAAAAAAAACGGTGTAACACTATCGAAAATTAATAAAATAACATTGAATTTGGTATTTTTAGCAAGCCCCTAACGGGTCTAATGATGCCTGATAGTTTGCAAGTTTGAAAATTTTGGTTAACTTTAAAAATTTTGCTTAAATTCATATACTTGAAATCGAGCGTCAAAAACAAGCCAAAAAGCCTTCAAAACAGGCCTTTTTTCAAGTTGATTTCAGGCGTAAAAAAAAACTTAAAAACGCCCGGCGGACCCCTTAAAACTATGAAATTAACATTCCAACTGTTGTTTCTAGTTAGGGGCCGTCCCCGGACACCTTACCTGATAGTTGTTTGTTGGAAAACTTGGGCAATTTTCCAAATCGGGGTTTGAAGGATTTTTTTACTTCCAACTGGCTATTAAAAAAAAAAAAACGTGTAACACTATCGAAAATTAATAAAATAACATTGAATTTGGTATTTTTAGCAAGCCCCTAACGGGTCTAATGATGCCTGATAGTTTGCAAGTTTGAAAATTTTGGTTAACTTTAAAAATTTTGCTTAAATTCATATACTTGAAATCGAGCGTCAAAAACAAGCCAAAAAGCCTTCAAAACAGGCCTTTTTTCAAGTTGATTTCAGGCACGTAAAAAAAAACTTAAAAACGCCCGGCGGACCCCTTAAAACTATGAAATTAACATTCCAACTGTTGTTTCTAGTTAGGGGCCGTCCCCGGACACCTTACCTGATAGTTGTTTGTTGGAAAACTTTGGGGCAATTTTCCAAATCGGGGTTTGAAGGATTTTTTTACTTCCAACTGGCTATTAAAAAACAAAAAAAACGGTGTAACACTATCGAAAATTAATAAAATAACATTGAATTTGGTATTTTTAGCAAGCCCCTAACGGGTCTAATGATGCCTGATAGTTTGCAAGTTTGAAAATTTTGGTTAACTTTAAAAATTTTGCTTAAATTCATATACTTGAAATCGAGCGTCAAAAACAAGCCAAAAAGCCTTCAAAACAGGCCTTTTTTCAAGTTGATTTCAGGCGTAAAAAAAAACTTAAAAACGCCCGGCGGACCCCTTAAAACTATGAAATTAACATTCCAACTGTTGTTTCTAGTTAGGGGCCGTCCCCGGACACCTTACCTGATAGTTGTTTGTTGAAAAACTTGGGCAATTTTCCAAATCGGGGTTTGAAGGATTTTTTTACTTCCAACTGGCTATTAAAAAACAAAAAAAACGGTGTAACACTATCGAAAATTAATAAAATAACATTGAATTTGGTATTTTTAGCAAGCCCCTAACGGGTCTAATGATGCCTGATAGTTTGCAAGTTTGAAAATTTTGGTTAACTTTAAAAATTTTGCTTAAATTCATATACTTGAAATCGAGCGTCAAAAACAAGCCAAAAAGCCTTCAAAACAGGCCTTTTTTCAAGTTGATTTCAGGCGTAAAAAAAAACTTAAAAACGCCCGGCGGACCCCTTAAACTATGAAATTAACATTCCAACTGTTGTTTCTAGTTAGGGGCCGTCCCCGGACACCTTACCTGATAGTTGTTTGTTGAAAACTTGGGGCAATTTTCCAAATCGGGGTTTGAAGGATTTTTTTACTTCCAACTGGCTATTAAAAAACAAAAAAAACGGTGTAACACTATCGAAAATTAATAAAATAACATTGAATTTGGTATTTTTAGCAAGCCCCTAACGGGTCTAATGATGCCTGATAGTTTGCAAGTTTGAAAATTTTGGTTAACTTTAAAAATTTTGCTTAAATTCATATACTTGAAATCGAGCGTCAAAAACAAGCCAAAAAGCCTTCAAAACAGGCCTTTTTTCAAGTTGATTTCAGGCACGTAAAAAAAAACTTAAAAACGCCCGGCGGACCCCTTAAAACTATGAAATTAACATTCCAACTGTTGTTTCTAGTTAGGGGCCGTCCCCGGACACCTTACCTGATAGTTGTTTGTTGAAAACTTTGGGCAATTTTCCAAATCGGGGTTTGAAGGATTTTTTTACTTCCAACTGGCTATTAAAAAACAAAAAAAACGTGTAACACTATCGAAAATTAATAAAATAACATTGAATTTGGTATTTTTAGCAAGCCCCTAACGGGTCTAATGATGCCTGATAGTTTGCAAGTTTGAAAATTTTGGTTAACTTTAAAAATTTTGCTTAAATTCATATACTTGAAATCGAGCGTCAAAAACAAGCCAAAAAGCCTTCAAAACAGGCCTTTTTTCAAGTTGATTTCAGGCGTAAAAAAAAACTTAAAAACGCCCGGCGGACCCCTTAAACTATGAAATTAACATTCCAACTGTTGTTTCTAGTTAGGGGCCGTCCCCGGACACCTTACCTGATAGTTGTTTGTTGGAAAACTTTGGGCAATTTTCCAAATCGGGGTTTGAAGGATTTTTTTACTTCCAACTGGCTATTAAAAAAAAAAAAAACGGTGTAACACTATCGAAAATTAATAAAATAACATTGAATTTGGTATTTTTAGCAAGCCCCTAACGGGTCTAATGATGCCTGATAGTTTGCAAGTTTGAAAATTTTGGTTAACTTTAAAAATTTTGCTTAAATTCATATACTTGAAATCGAGCGTCAAAAACAAGCCAAAAAGCCTTCAAAACAGGCCTTTTTTCAAGTTGATTTCAGGCACGTAAAAAAAAACTTAAAAACGCCCGGCGGACCCCTTAAAACTATGAAATTAACATTCCAACTGTTGTTTCTAGTTAGGGGCCGTCCCCGGACACCTTACCTGATAGTTGTTTGTTGGAAAAGGGCAATTTTCCAAATCGGGGTTTGAAGGATTTTTTTACTTCCAACTGGCTATTAAAAAACAAAAAAAAACGTGTAACACTATCGAAAATTAATAAAATAACATTGAATTTGGTATTTTTAGCAAGCCCCTAACGGGTCTAATGATGCCTGATAGTTTGCAAGTTTGAAAATTTTGGTTAACTTTAAAAATTTTGCTTAAATTCATATACTTGAAATCGAGCGTCAAAAACAAGCCAAAAAGCCTTCAAAACAGGCCTTTTTTCAAGTTGATTTCAGGCACGTAAAAAAAAACTTAAAAACGCCCGGCGGACCCCTTAAAACTATGAAATTAACATTCCAACTGTTGTTTCTAGTTAGGGGCCGTCCCCGGACACCTTACCTGATAGTTGTTTGTTGGAAAACTTTGGGGCAATTTTCCAAATCGGGGTTTGAAGGATTTTTTTACTTCCCAACTGGCTATTAAAAAAAAAAAAACGTGTAACACTATCGAAAATTAATAAAATAACATTGAATTTGGTATTTTTAGCAAGCCCCTAACGGGTCTAATGATGCCTGATAGTTTGCAAGTTTGAAAATTTTGGTTAACTTTAAAAATTTTGCTTAAATTCATATACTTGAAATCGAGCGTCAAAAACAAGCCAAAAAGCCTTCAAAACAGGCCTTTTTTCAAGTTGATTTCAGGCGTAAAAAAAAACTTAAAAACGCCCGGCGGACCCCTTAAAACTATGAAATTAACATTCCAACTGTTGTTTCTAGTTAGGGGCCGTCCCCGGACACCTTACCTGATAGTTGTTTGTTGAAAACTTTGGGCAATTTTCCAAATCGGGGTTTGAAGGATTTTTTTACTTCCAACTGGCTATTAAAAAACAAAAAAAAACGGTGTAACACTATCGAAAATTAATAAAATAACATTGAATTTGGTATTTTTAGCAAGCCCCTAACGGGTCTAATGATGCCTGATAGTTTGCAAGTTTGAAAATTTTGGTTAACTTTAAAAATTTTGCTTAAATTCATATACTTGAAATCGAGCGTCAAAAACAAGCCAAAAAGCCTTCAAAACAGGCCTTTTTTCAAGTTGATTTCAGGCACGTAAAAAAAAACTTAAAAACGCCCGGCGGACCCCTTAAACTATGAAATTAACATTCCAACTGTTGTTTCTAGTTAGGGGCCGTCCCCGGACACCTTACCTGATAGTTGTTTGTTGGAAAACTTTGGGGCAATTTTCCAAATCGGGGTTTGAAGGATTTTTTTACTTCCCAACTGGCTATTAAAAAACAAAAAAAACGTGTAACACTATCGAAAATTAATAAAATAACATTGAATTTGGTTTTTAGCAAGCCCCTAACGGGTCTAATGATGCCTGATAGTTTGCAAGTTTGAAAATTTTGGTTAACTTTAAAAATTTTGCTTAAATTCATATACTTGAAATCGAGCGTCAAAAACAAGCCAAAAAGCCTTCAAAACAGGCCTTTTTTCAAGTTGATTTCAGGCGTAAAAAAAAACTTAAAAACGCCCGGCGGACCCCTTAAAACTATGAAATTAACATTCCAACTGTTGTTTCTAGTTAGGGGCCGTCCCCGGACACCTTACCTGATAGTTGTTTGTTGAAAACTTTGGGGCAATTTTCCAAATCGGGGTTTGAAGGATTTTTTTACTTCCAACTGGCTATTAAAAAACAAAAAAAACGGTGTAACACTATCGAAAATTAATAAAATAACATTGAATTTGGTATTTTTAGCAAGCCCCTAACGGGTCTAATGATGCCTGATAGTTTGCAAGTTTGAAAATTTTGGTTAACTTTAAAAATTTTGCTTAAATTCATATACTTGAAATCGAGCGTCAAAAACAAGCCAAAAAGCCTTCAAAACAGGCCTTTTTTCAAGTTGATTTCAGGCACGTAAAAAAAAACTTAAAAACGCCCGGCGGACCCCTTAAACTATGAAATTAACATTCCAACTGTTGTTTCTAGTTAGGGGCCGTCCCCGGACACCTTACCTGATAGTTTTGTTGGAAAACTTTGGGGCAATTTTCCAAATCGGGGTTTGAAGGATTTTTTTACTTCCAACTGGCTATTAAAAAACAAAAAAAACGGTGTAACACTATCGAAAATTAATAAAATAACATTGAATTTGGTATTTTTAGCAAGCCCCTAACGGGTCTAATGATGCCTGATAGTTTGCAAGTTTGAAAATTTTGGTTAACTTTAAAAATTTTGCTTAAATTCATATACTTGAAATCGAGCGTCAAAAACAAGCCAAAAAGCCTTCAAAACAGGCCTTTTTTCAAGTTGATTTCAGGCGTAAAAAAAAACTTAAAAACGCCCGGCGGACCCCTTAAAACTATGAAATTAACATTCCAACTGTTGTTTCTAGTTAGGGGCCGTCCCCGGACACCTTACCTGATAGTTGTTTGTTGGAAAACTTTGGGGCAATTTTCCAAATCGGGGTTTGAAGGATTTTTTTACTTCCAACTGGCTATTAAAAAACAAAAAAAACGTGTAACACTATCGAAAATTAATAAAATAACATTGAATTTGGTATTTTTAGCAAGCCCCTAACGGGTCTAATGATGCCTGATAGTTTGCAAGTTTGAAAATTTTGGTTAACTTTAAAAATTTTGCTTAAATTCATATACTTGAAATCGAGCGTCAAAAACAAGCCAAAAAGCCTTCAAAACAGGCCTTTTTTCAAGTTGATTTCAGGCACGTAAAAAAAAACTTAAAAACGCCCGGCGGACCCCTTAAACTATGAAATTAACATTCCAACTGTTGTTTCTAGTTAGGGGCCGTCCCCGGACACCTTACCTGATAGTTGTTTGTTGGAAAACTTGGGCAATTTTCCAAATCGGGGTTTGAAGGATTTTTTTACTTCCAAACTGGCTATTAAAAAACAAAAAAAACGGTGTAACACTATCGAAAATTAATAAAATAACATTGAATTTGGTATTTTTAGCAAGCCCCTAACGGGTCTAATGATGCCTGATAGTTTGCAAGTTTGAAAATTTTGGTTAACTTTAAAAATTTTGCTTAAATTCATATACTTGAAATCGAGCGTCAAAAACAAGCCAAAAAGCCTTCAAAACAGGCCTTTTTTCAAGTTGATTTCAGGCGTAAAAAAAAACTTAAAAACGCCCGGCGGACCCCTTAAAACTATGAAATTAACATTCCAACTGTTGTTTCTAGTTAGGGGCCGTCCCCGGACACCTTACCTGATAGTTGTTTGTTGGAAAACTTTGGGCAATTTTCCAAATCGGGGTTTGAAGGATTTTTTTACTTCCAACTGGCTATTAAAAAACAAAAAAAACGGTGTAACACTATCGAAAATTAATAAAATAACATTGAATTTGGTATTTTTAGCAAGCCCCTAACGGGTCTAATGATGCCTGATAGTTTGCAAGTTTGAAAATTTTGGTTAACTTTAAAAATTTTGCTTAAATTCATATACTTGAAATCGAGCGTCAAAAACAAGCCAAAAAGCCTTCAAAACAGGCCTTTTTTCAAGTTGATTTCAGGCACGTAAAAAAAAACTTAAAAACGCCCGGCGGACCCCTTAAACTATGAAATTAACATTCCAACTGTTGTTTCTAGTTAGGGGCCGTCCCCGGACACCTTACCTGATAGTTGTTTGTTGGAAAACTTTGGGGCAATTTTCCAAATCGGGGTTTGAAGGATTTTTTTACTTCCAACTGGCTATTAAAAAACAAAAAAAACGGTGTAACACTATCGAAAATTAATAAAATAACATTGAATTTGGTATTTTTAGCAAGCCCCTAACGGGTCTAATGATGCCTGATAGTTTGCAAGTTTGAAAATTTTGGTTAACTTTAAAAATTTTGCTTAAATTCATATACTTGAAATCGAGCGTCAAAAACAAGCCAAAAAGCCTTCAAAACAGGCCTTTTTTCAAGTTGATTTCAGGCGTAAAAAAAAACTTAAAAACGCCCGGCGGACCCCTTAAAACTATGAAATTAACATTCCAACTGTTGTTTCTAGTTAGGGGCCGTCCCCGGACACCTTACCTGATAGTTGGTTTGTTGGAAAACTTTGGGCAATTTTCCAAATCGGGGTTTGAAGGATTTTTTTACTTCCAACTGGCTATTAAAAAACAAAAAAAACGGTGTAACACTATCGAAAATTAATAAAATAACATTGAATTTGGTATTTTTAGCAAGCCCCTAACGGGTCTAATGATGCCTGATAGTTTGCAAGTTTGAAAATTTTGGTTAACTTTAAAAATTTTGCTTAAATTCATATACTTGAAATCGAGCGTCAAAAACAAGCCAAAAAGCCTTCAAAACAGGCCTTTTTTCAAGTTGATTTCAGGCGTAAAAAAAAACTTAAAAACGCCCGGCGGACCCCTTAAAACTATGAAATTAACATTCCAATTGTTTCTAGTTAGGGGCCGTCCCCGGACACCTTACCTGATAGTTGTTTGTTGGAAAACTTTGGGGCAATTTTCCAAATCGGGGTTTGAAGGATTTTTTTACTTCCAACTGGCTATTAAAAAAACAAAAAAACGGTGTAACACTATCGAAAATTAAAATAACATTGAATTTGGTATTTTTAGCAAGCCCCTAACGGGTCTAATGATGCCTGATAGTTTGCAAGTTTGAAAATTTTGGTTAACTTTAAAAATTTTGCTTAAATTCATATACTTGAAATCGAGCGTCAAAAACAAGCCAAAAAGCCTTCAAAACAGGCCTTTTTTCAAGTTGATTTCAGGCAAAAAAAAACTTAAAAACGCCCGGCGGACCCCTTAAAACTATGAAATTAACATTCCAACTGTTGTTTCTAGTTAGGGGCCGTCCCCGGACACCTTACCTGATAGTTGTTTGTTGGAAAACTTTGGGGCAATTTTCCAAATCGGGGTTTGAAGGATTTTTTTACTTCCAACTGGCTATTAAAAAAAAAAAAACGGTGTAACACTATCGAAAATTAATAAAATAACATTGAATTTGGTATTTTTAGCAAGCCCCTAACGGGTCTAATGATGCCTGATAGTTTGCAAGTTTGAAAATTTTGGTTAACTTTAAAAATTTTGCTTAAATTCATATACTTGAAATCGAGCGTAAAAGGTTGACACGGATTTGGAAAATTTTTTAACTATCAGGTAAGGTGTCCGGGACGGCCCCTAACTTTTAAGGGGTCCGCCGGGCGTTTTTAAGTTTTTTTTGCCTGAAATCAACTTGAAAAAAGGCCTGTTTTGAAGGCTTTTTGGCTTTTTTTGACGCTCGATTTCAAGTATATGAATTTAAAAAATTTTTAAAGTTAACCAAAATTTTCAAACTTGCAAACTATCAGGCATCATTAGACCCGTTAGGGGCTTGCTAAAAATACCAAATTCAATGTTATTTTATTAATTTTCGATAGTGTTACACCGTTTTTTTGTTTTTTAATAGCCAGTTTGGAAGTAAAAAAATCCTTCAAACCCCGATTTGGAAAATTGCCCCAAAGTTTTCAACAAACCAACTATCAGGTAAGGTGTCCGGGACGGCCCCTAACTAGAAACAACAGTTGGAATTAATTTCTTTAAGGGGTCCGCCGGGCGTTTTTAAGTTTTTTTTACGTGCCTGAAATCAACTTGAAAAAGGCCTGTTTTGAAGGCTTTTTGGCTTGTTTTTGACGCTCGATTTCAAGTATATGAATTTAAGCAAAATTTTTAAAGTTAACCAAAATTTTCAAACTTGCAAACTATCAGGCATCATTAGACCCGTTAGGGGCTTGCTAAAAATACCAAATTCAATGTTATTTTATTAATTTTCGATAGTGTTACACCGTTTTTTTTTTTTTAATAGCCAGTTTGGAAGTAAAAAAATCCTTCAAACCCCGATTTGGAAAATTGCCCCAAAGTTTTCAACAAACCAACTATCAGGTAAGGTGTCCGGGGACGGCCCCTAACTAGAAACAACAGTTGGAATGTTAATTTCATAGTTTTAAGGGGTCCGCCGGGCGTTTTTAAGTTTTTTTTTACATGCCTGAAATCAACTTGAAAAAAGGCCTGTTTTGAAGGCTTTTTGGCTTGTTTTTGACGCTCGATTTCAAGTATATGAATTTAAGCAAAATTTTTAAAGTTAACCAAAATTTTCAAACTTGCAAACTATCAGGCATCATTAGACCCGTTAGGGGCTTGCTAAAAATACCAAATTCAATGTTATTTTATTAATTTTCGATAGTGTTACACTGTTTTTTTTGTTTTTTAATAGCCAGTTGGGAGGTAAAAAAATCCCTTCAAACCCCGATTTGGAAAATTGCCCCAGAGTTTTTCAACAAACCAACTATCAGGTAAGGTGTCCGGGGACGGCCCCTAACTAGAAACCACAGTTGGAATGTCAATTTCATAGATTTAAGGGGTCCGCCGGGCGTTTTTAAGTTTTTTTTTACATGCCTGAAATCAACTTGAAAAAAGGCCTGTTTTGAAGGCTTTTTGGCTTGTTTTTGACGCTCGATTTCAAGTATATGAATTTTAGCAAAATTTTTAAAGTTAACCAAAATTTTCAAACTTGCAAACTATCAGGCATCATTAGACCCGTTAGGGGCTTGCTAAAAATACCAAATTCAATGTTATTTTATTAATTTTCGATAGTGTTACACTTTTTTTTTTTTTTAATAGCCAGTTTGGAAGTAAAAAAATCGCTTCAAACCCCGATTTGGAAAATTGCCCCAAAGTTTTCCAACAAACCAACTATCAGGTAAGGTGTCCGGGGACGGCCCCTAACTAGAAACCACAGTTGGAATGTCAATTTCATAGATTTAAGGGGTCCGCCGGGCGTTTTTAAGTTTTTTTTTACGGTACGTAAAAAGACTTGAAAAAAGGCCTGTTTTGAACGCTTTTTGGCTTGTTTTTGACGCTCGATTTCAAGTATATGAATTTTAGCAAAATTTTTAAAGTTAACCAAAATTTTCAAACTTGCAAACTATCAGGCATCATTAGACCCGTTAGGGGCTTGCTAAAAATACCAAATTCAATGTTATTTTATTAATTTTCGATAGTGTTACACCGTTTTTTTTGTTTTTTAATAGCCAGTTTGGAAGTAAAAAAATCGCTTCAAACCCCGATTTGGAAAATTGCCCAAAGTTTTCAACAAACCAACTATCAGGTAAGGTGTCCGGGGACGGCCCCTAACTAGAAACAACAGTTGGAATGTTAATTTCATTTTTAAGGGGTCCGCCGGGCGTTTTTAAGTTTTTTTTTACATGCCTGAAATCAACTTGAAAAAAGGCCTGTTTTGAAGGCTTTTTGGCTTGTTTTTGACGCTCGATTTCAAGTATATGAATTTAAGCAAAATTTTTAAAGTTAACCAAAATTTTCAAACTTGCAAACTATCAGGCATCATTAGACCCGTTAGGGGCTTGCTAAAAATACCAAATTCAATGTTATTTTATTAATTTTCGATAGTGTTACACCGTTTTTTTGTTTTTTAATAGCCAGTTTGGAAGTAAAAAAATCGCTTCAAACCCCGATTTGGAAAATTGCCCCAAAGTTTTCCAACAAACCAACTATCAGGTAAGGTGTCCGGGGACGGCCCCTAACTAGAAACAACAGTTGGAATGTTAATTTCATAGTTTTAAGGGGTCCGCCGGGCGTTTTTAAGTTTTTTTTTACATGCCTGAAATCAACTTGAAAAAAGGCCTGTTTTGAAGGCTTTTTGGCTTGTTTTTGACGCTCGATTTCAAGTATATGAATTTAAGCAAAATTTTTAAAGTTAACCAAAATTTTCAAACTTGCAAACTATCAGGCATCATTAGACCCGTTAGGGGCTTGCTAAAAATACCAAATTCAATGTTATTTTATTAATTTTCGATAGTGTTACACCGTTTTTTTTTTTTTAATAGCCAGTTTGGAAGTAAAAAAATCGCTTCAAACCCCGATTTGGAAAATTGCCCCAAAGTTTTCCAACAAACAACTATCAGGTAAGGTGTCCGGGGACGGCCCCTAACTAGAAACAACAGTTGGAATGTTAATTTCATAGTTTTAAGGGGTCCGCCGGGCGTTTTTAAGTTTTTTTTTACATGCCTGAAATCAACTTGAAAAAAGGCCTGTTTTGAAGGCTTTTTGGCTTGTTTTTGACGCTCGATTTCAAGTATATGAATTTAAGCAAAATTTTTAAAGTTAACCAAAATTTTCAAACTTGCAAACTATCAGGCATCATTAGACCCGTTAGGGGCTTGCTAAAAATACCAAATTCAATGTTATTTTATTAATTTTCGATAGTGTTACACCGTTTTTTTTTTTTTTTAATAGCCAGTTTGGAAGTAAAAAAATCGCTTCAAACCCCGATTTGGAAAATTGCCCCAAGTTTTCCAACAAACCAACTATCAGGTAAGGTGTCCGGGGACGGCCCCTAACTAGAAACAACAGTTGGAATGTTAATTTCATAGTTTTAAGGGGTCCGCCGGGCGTTTTTAAGTTTTTTTTTACGTGCCTGAAATCAACTTGAAAAAGGCCTGTTTTGAAGGCTTTTTGGCTTGTTTTTGACGCTCGATTTCAAGTATATGAATTTAAGCAAAATTTTTAAAGTTAACCAAAATTTTCAAACTTGCAAACTATCAGGCATCATTAGACCCGTTAGGGGCTTGCTAAAAATACCAAATTCAATGTTATTTTATTAATTTTCGATAGTGTTACACCGTTTTTTTTGTTTTTTAATAGCCAGTTTGGAAGTAAAAAAATCGCTTCAAACCCCGATTTGGAAAATTGCCCCAAAGTTTTCCAACAAACCAACTATCAGGTAAGGTGTCCGGGGACGGCCCCTAACTAGAAACAACAGTTGGAATGTTAATTTCATAGTTTTAAGGGGTCCGCCGGGCGTTTTTAAGTTTTTTTTTACATGCCTGAAATCAACTTGAAAAAAGGCCTGTTTTGAAGGCTTTTTGGCTTGTTTTTGACGCTCGATTTCAAGTATATGAATTTAAGCAAAATTTTTAAAGTTAACCAAAATTTTCAAACTTGCAAACTATCAGGCATCATTAGACCCGTTAGGGGCTTGCTAAAAATACCAAATTCAATGTTATTTTATTAATTTTCGATAGTGTTACACCGTTTTTTTGTTTTTTAATAGCCAGTTTGGAAGTAAAAAAATCGCTTCAAACCCCGATTTGGAAAATTGCCCCAAAGTTTTCAACAAACCAACTATCAGGTAAGGTGTCCGGGGACGGCCCCTAACTAGAAACAACAGTTGGAATGTTAATTTCATAGTTTTAAGGGGTCCGCCGGGCGTTTTTAAGTTTTTTTTTACATGCCTGAAATCAACTTGAAAAAGGCCTGTTTTGAAGGCTTTTTGGCTTGTTTTTGACGCTCGATTTCAAGTATATGAATTTAAGCAAAATTTTTAAAGTTAACCAAAATTTTCAAACTTGCAAACTATCATCATTAGACCCGTTAGGGGCTTGCTAAAAATACCAAATTCAATGTTATTTTATTAATTTTCGATAGTGTTACACCGTTTTTTTTGTTTTTTAATAGCCAGTTTGGAAGTAAAAAAATCGCTTCAAACCCCGATTTGGAAAATTGCCCCAAAGTTTTCAACAAACCAACTATCAGGTAAGGTGTCCGGGGACGGCCCCTAACTAGAAACAACAGTTGGAATGTTAATTTCATAGTTTTAAGGGGTCCGCCGGGCGTTTTTAAGTTTTTTTTTACATGCCTGAAATCAACTTGAAAAAAGGCCTGTTTTGAAGGCTTTTTGGCTTGTTTTTGACGCTCGATTTCAAGTATATGAATTTAAGCAAAATTTTTAAAGTTAACCAAAATTTTCAAACTTGCAAACTATCAGGCATCATTAGACCCGTTAGGGGCTTGCTAAAAATACCAAATTCAATGTTATTTTATTAATTTTCGATAGTGTTACACCGTTTTTTTTGTTTTTTAATAGCCAGTTTGGAAGTAAAAAAATCGCTTCAAACCCCGATTTGGAAAATTGCCCAAAGTTTTCCAACAAACCAACTATCAGGTAAGGTGTCCGGGGACGGCCCCTAACTAGAAACAACAGTTGGAATGTTAATTTCATAGTTTTAAGGGGTCCGCCGGGCGTTTTTAAGTTTTTTTTTACATGCCTGAAATCAACTTGAAAAAGGCCTGTTTTGAAGGCTTTTTGGCTTGTTTTTGACGCTCGATTTCAAGTATATGAATTTAAGCAAAATTTTTAAAGTTAACCAAAATTTTCAAACTTGCAAACTATCAGGCATCATTAGACCCGTTAGGGGCTTGCTAAAAATACCAAATTCAATGTTATTTTATTAATTTTCGATAGTGTTACACCGTTTTTTTTGTTTTTTAATAGCCAGTTTGGAAGTAAAAAAATCGCTTCAAACCCCGATTTGGAAAATTGCCCCAAGTTTTCAACAAACCAACTATCAGGTAAGGTGTCCGGGGACGGCCCCTAACTAGAAACAACAGTTGGAATGTTAATTTCATAGTTTTAAGGGGTCCGCCGGGCGTTTTTAAGTTTTTTTTTACGTGCCTGAAATCAACTTGAAAAAAGGCCTGTTTTGAAGGCTTTTTGGCTTGTTTTTGACGCTCGATTTCAAGTATATGAATTTAAGCAAAATTTTTAAAGTTAACCAAAATTTTCAAACTTGCAAACTATCAGGCATCATTAGACCCGTTAGGGGCTTGCTAAAAATACCAAATTCAATGTTATTTTATTAATTTTCGATAGTGTTACACCGTTTTTTTTGTTTTTTAATAGCCAGTTTGGAAGTAAAAAAATCGCTTCAAACCCCGATTTGGAAAATTGCCCCAAAGTTTTCCAACAAACCAACTATCAGGTAAGGTGTCCGGGGACGGCCCCTAACTAGAAACAACAGTTGGAATGTTAATTTCATAGTTTTAAGGGGTCCGCCGGGCGTTTTTAAGTTTTTTTTTACATGCCTGAAATCAACTTGAAAAAAGGCCTGTTTTGAAGGCTTTTTGGCTTGTTTTTGACGCTCGTTTTCAAGTATATGAATTTAAGCAAAATTTTTAATGTTAACCAAAATTTTCAAACTTGCAAACTATCAGGCATCATTAGACCCGTTAGGGGCTTGCTAAAAATACCAAATTCAATGTTATTTTATTAATTTTCGATAGTGTTACACCGTTTTTTTTTGTTTTTAATAGCCTGTTTGGAAGTAAAAAAAATCCCTTCAAACCCCGATTTGGAAAATTGCTCCAAAGTTTTCCAACGTACCAACTATCAGGTAAGGTGTCCGGGGACGGCCCCTAACTAGAAACAACAGTTGGAATGTTAATTTCATAGTTTTAAGGGGTCCGCCGGGCGTTTTTAAGTTTTTTTTTACATGCCTGAAATCAACTTGAAAAAAGGCCTGTTTTGAAGGCTTTTTGGCTTGTTTTTGACGCTCGATTTCAGTATATGAATTTAAGCAAAATTTTTAAAGTTAACCAAAATTTTCAAACTTGCAAACTATCAGGCATCATTAGACCCGTTAGGGGCTTGCTAAAAATACCAAATTCAATGTTATTTTATTAATTTTCGATAGTGTTACACCGTTTTTTTGTTTTTTAATAGCCAGTTTGGAAGTAAAAAAATCGCTTCAAACCCCGATTTGGAAAATTGCCCCAAAGTTTTCCAACAAACCAACTATCAGGTAAGGTGTCCGGGGACGGCCCCTAACTAGAAACAACAGTTGGAATGTTAATTTCATAGTTTTAAGGGGTCCGCCGGGCGTTTTTAAGTTTTTTTTTACATGCCTGAAATCAACTTGAAAAAAGGCCTGTTTTGAAGGCTTTTTGGCTTGTTTTTGACGCTCGATTTCAGTATATGAATTTAAGCAAAATTTTTAAAGTTAACCAAAATTTTCAAACTTGCAAACTATCAGGCATCATTAGACCCGTTAGGGGCTTGCTAAAAATACCAAATTCAATGTTATTTTATTAATTTTCGATAGTGTTACACCGTTTTTTTTGTTTTTTAATAGCCAGTTTGGAAGTAAAAAAATCGCTTCAAACCCCGATTTGGAAAATTGCCCCAAAGTTTTCCAACAAACCAACTATCAGGTAAGGTGTCCGGGGACGGCCCCTAACTAGAAACAACAGTTGGAATGTTAATTTCATAGTTTTAAGGGGTCCGCCGGGCGTTTTTAAGTTTTTTTTTACATGCCTGAAATCAACTTGAAAAAAGGCCTGTTTTGAAGGCTTTTTGGCTTGTTTTTGACGCTCGATTTCAGTATATGAATTTAAGCAAAATTTTTAAAGTTAACCAAAATTTTCAAACTTGCAAACTATCAGGCATCATTAGACCCGTTAGGGGCTTGCTAAAAATACCAAATTCAATGTTATTTTATTAATTTTCGATAGTGTTACACCGTTTTTTTTTTTTTAATAGCCAGTTTGGAAGTAAAAAAATCGCTTCAAACCCCGATTTGGAAAATTGCCCCAAAGTTTTCCAACAAACCAACTATCAGGTAAGGTGTCCGGGGACGGCCCCTAACTAGAAACAACAGTTGGAATGTTAATTTCATAGTTTTAAGGGGTCCGCCGGGCGTTTTTAAGTTTTTTTTTACGTGCCTGAAATCAACTTGAAAAAAGGCCTGTTTTGAAGGCTTTTTGGCTTGTTTTTGACGCTCGATTTCAGTATATGAATTTAAGCAAAATTTTTAAAGTTAACCAAAATTTTCAAACTTGCAAACTATCAGGCATCATTAGACCCGTTAGGGGCTTGCTAAAAATACCAAATTCAATGTTATTTTATTAATTTTCGATAGTGTTACACCGTTTTTTTTTTTTTAATAGCCAGTTTGGAAGTAAAAAAATCGCTTCAAACCCCGATTTGGAAAATTGCCCCAAAGTTTTCCAACAAACCAACTATCAGGTAAGGTGTCCGGGGACGGCCCCTAACTAGAAACAACAGTTGGAATGTTAATTTCATAGTTTTAAGGGGTCCGCCGGGCGTTTTTAAGTTTTTTTTTACATGCCTGAAATCAACTTGAAAAAAGGCCTGTTTTGAAGGCTTTTTGGCTTGTTTTTGACGCTCGATTTCAGTATATGAATTTAAGCAAAATTTTTAAAGTTAACCAAAATTTTCAAACTTGCAAACTATCAGGCATCATTAGACCCGTTAGGGGCTTGCTAAAAATACCAAATTCAATGTTATTTTATTAATTTTCGATAGTGTTACACCGTTTTTTTGTTTTTTAATAGCCAGTTTGGAAGTAAAAAAATCGCTTCAAACCCCGATTTGGAAAATTGCCCCAAAGTTTTCCAACAAACCAACTATCAGGTAAGGTGTCCGGGGACGGCCCCTAACTAGAAACAACAGTTGGAATGTTAATTTCATAGTTTTAAGGGGTCCGCCGGGCGTTTTTAAGTTTTTTTTTACATGCCTGAAATCAACTTGAAAAAAGGCCTGTTTTGAAGGCTTTTTGGCTTGTTTTTGACGCTCGATTTCAGTATATGAATTTAAGCAAAATTTTTAAAGTTAACCAAAATTTTCAAACTTGCAAACTATCAGGCATCATTAGACCCGTTAGGGGCTTGCTAAAAATACCAAATTCAATGTTATTTTATTAATTTTCGATAGTGTTACACCGTTTTTTTTGTTTTTTAATAGCCAGTTTGGAAGTAAAAAAATCGCTTCAAACCCCGATTTGGAAAATTGCCCCAAAGTTTTCCAACAAACCAACTATCAGGTAAGGTGTCCGGGGACGGCCCCTAACTAGAAACAACAGTTGGAATGTTAATTTCATAGTTTTAAGGGGTCCGCCGGGCGTTTTTAAGTTTTTTTTTACATGCCTGAAATCAACTTGAAAAAAGGCCTGTTTTGAAGGCTTTTTGGCTTGTTTTTGACGCTCGATTTCAGTATATGAATTTAAGCAAAATTTTTAAAGTTAACCAAAATTTTCAAACTTGCAAACTATCAGGCATCATTAGACCCGTTAGGGGCTTGCTAAAAATACCAAATTCAATGTTATTTTATTAATTTTCGATAGTGTTACACCGTTTTTTTTTTTTTAATAGCCAGTTTGGAAGTAAAAAAATCGCTTCAAACCCCGATTTGGAAAATTGCCCCAAAGTTTTCCAACAAACCAACTATCAGGTAAGGTGTCCGGGGACGGCCCCTAACTAGAAACAACAGTTGGAATGTTAATTTCATAGTTTTAAGGGGTCCGCCGGGCGTTTTTAAGTTTTTTTTTACATGCCTGAAATCAACTTGAAAAAAGGCCTGTTTTGAAGGCTTTTTGGCTTGTTTTTGACGCTCGATTTCAGTATATGAATTTAAGCAAAATTTTTAAAGTTAACCAAAATTTTCAAACTTGCAAACTATCAGGCATCATTAGACCCGTTAGGGGCTTGCTAAAAATACCAAATTCAATGTTATTTTATTAATTTTCGATAGTGTTACACCGTTTTTTTTGTTTTTTAATAGCCTTTGGAAGTAAAAAAATCGCTTCAAACCCCGATTTGGAAAATTGCCCCAAGTTTTCCAACAAACCAACTATCAGGTAAGGTGTCCGGGGACGGCCCCTAACTAGAAACAACAGTTGGAATGTTAATTTCATAGTTTTAAGGGGTCCGCCGGGCGTTTTTAAGTTTTTTTTTACGCCTGAAATCAACTTGAAAAAAGGCCTGTTTTGAAGGCTTTTTGGCTTGTTTTTGACGCTCGATTTCAAGTATATGAATTTAAGCAAAATTTTTAAAGTTAACCAAAATTTTCAAACTTGCAAACTATCAGGCATCATTAGACCCGTTAGGGGCTTGCTAAAAATACCAAATTCAATGTTATTTTATTAATTTTCGATAGTGTTACACCGTTTTTTTTGTTTTTTAATAGCCAGTTTGGAAGTAAAAAAATCGCTTCAAACCCCGATTTGGAAAATTGCCCCAAAGTTTTCCAACAAACCAACTATCAGGTAAGGTGTCCGGGACGGCCCCTAACTAGAAACAACAGTTGGAATGTTAATTTCATTTTAAGGGGTCCGCCGGGCGTTTTTAAGTTTTTTTTTACATGCCTGAAATCAACTTGAAAAAAGGCCTGTTTTGAAGGCTTTTTGGCTTGTTTTTGACGCTCGATTTCAAGTATATGAATTTAAGCAAAATTTTTAAAGTTAACCAAAATTTTCAAACTTGCAAACTATCAGGCATCATTAGACCCGTTAGGGGCTTGCTAAAAATACCAAATTCAATGTTATTTTATTAATTTTCGATAGTGTTACACCGTTTTTTTTGTTTTTTAATAGCCAGTTTGGAAGTAAAAAAATCGCTTCAAACCCCGATTTGGAAAATTGCCCCAAAGTTTTCAACAAACCAACTATCAGGTAAGGTGTCCGGGGACGGCCCCTAACTAGAAACCACAGTTGGAATGTCAATTTCATAGATTTAAGGGGTCCGCCGGGCGTTTTTGAGTTTTTTTTTACGGTACGTAAAAAGACTTGAAAAAAGGCCTGTTTTGAACGCTTTTTGGCTTGTTTTTGACGCTCGATTTGAAGTATATGAATTTTAGCAAAATTTTTAAAGTTAACCAAAATTTTCAAACTTGCAAACTATCAGGCATCATTAGACCCGTTAGGGGCTTGCTAAAAATACCAAATTCAATGTTATTTTATTAATTTTCGATAGTGTTACACCGTTTTTTTTGTTTTTTAATAGCCAGTTTGGAAGTAAAAAAATCGCTTCAAACCCCGATTTGGAAAATTGCCCCAAAGTTTTCCAACAAACCAACTATCAGGTAAGGTGTCCGGGGACGGCCCCTAACTAGAAACAACAGTTGGAATGTTAATTTCATAGTTTTAAGGGGTCCGCCGGGCGTTTTTAAGTTTTTTTTTACATGCCTGAAATCAACTTGAAAAAAGGCCTGTTTTGAAGGCTTTTTGGCTTGTTTTTGACGCTCGATTTCAAGTATATGAATTTAAGCAAAATTTTTAAAGTTAACCAAAATTTTCAAACTTGCAAACTATCAGGCATCATTAGACCCGTTAGGGGCTTGCTAAAAATACCAAATTCAATGTTATTTTATTAATTTTCGATAGTGTTACACCGTTTTTTTTGTTTTTTAATAGCCAGTTTGGAAGTAAAAAAATCGCTTCAAACCCCGATTTGGAAAATTGCCCCAAAGTTTTCAACAAACCAACTATCAGGTAAGGTGTCCGGGGACGGCCCCTAACTAGAAACAACAGTTGGAATGTTAATTTCATAGTTTTAAGGGGTCCGCCGGGCGTTTTTAAGTTTTTTTTTACATGCCTGAAATCAACTTGAAAAAGGCCTGTTTTGAAGGCTTTTTGGCTTGTTTTTGACGCTCGATTTCAAGTATATGAATTTAAGCAAAATTTTTAAAGTTAACCAAAATTTTCAAACTTGCAAACTATCAGGCATCATTAGACCCGTTAGGGGCTTGCTAAAAATACCAAATTCAATGTTATTTTATTAATTTTCGATAGTGTTACACCGTTTTTTTTGTTTTTTAATAGCCAGTTTGGAAGTAAAAAAATCGCTTCAAACCCCGATTTGGAAAATTGCCCCAAAGTTTTCCAACAAACCAACTATCAGGTAAGGTGTCCGGGGACGGCCCCTAACTAGAAACAACAGTTGGAATGTTAATTTCATAGTTTTAAGGGGTCCGCCGGGCGTTTTTAAGTTTTTTTTTACATGCCTGAAATCAACTTGAAAAAAGGCCTGTTTTGAAGGCTTTTTGGCTTGTTTTTGACGCTCGATTTCAAGTATATGAATTTAAGCAAAATTTTTAAAGTTAACCAAAATTTTCAAACTTGCAAACTATCAGGCATCATTAGACCCGTTAGGGGCTTGCTAAAAATACCAAATTCAATGTTATTTTATTAATTTTCGATAGTGTTACACCGTTTTTTTTGTTTTTTAATAGCCAGTTTGGAAGTAAAAAAATCGCTTCAAACCCCGATTTGGAAAATTGCCCCAAAGTTTTCAACAAACCAACTATCAGGTAAGGTGTCCGGGACGGCCCCTAACTAGAAACAACAGTTGGAATGTTAATTTCATAGTTTTAAGGGGTCCGCCGGGCGTTTTTAAGTTTTTTTTTACATGCCTGAAATCAACTTGAAAAAAGGCCTGTTTTGAAGGCTTTTTGGCTTGTTTTTGACGCTCGATTTCAAGTATATGAATTTAAGCAAAATTTTTAAAGTTAACCAAAATTTTCAAACTTGCAAACTATCAGGCATCATTAGACCCGTTAGGGGCTTGCTAAAAATACCAAATTCAATGTTATTTTATTAATTTTCGATAGTGTTACACCGTTTTTTTTGTTTTTTAATAGCCAGTTTGGAAGTAAAAAAATCGCTTCAAACCCCGATTTGGAAAATTGCCCCAAAGTTTTCCAACAAACCAACTATCAGGTAAGGTGTCCGGGGACGGCCCCTAACTAGAAACAACAGTTGGAATGTTAATTTCATAGTTTTAAGGGGTCCGCCGGGCGTTTTTAAGTTTTTTTTTACATGCCTGAAATCAACTTGAAAAAAGGCCTGTTTTGAAGGCTTTTTGGCTTGTTTTTGACGCTCGATTTCAAGTATATGAATTTAAGCAAAATTTTTAAAGTTAACCAAAATTTTCAAACTTGCAAACTATCAGGCATCATTAGACCCGTTAGGGGCTTGCTAAAAATACCAAATTCAATGTTATTTTATTAATTTTCGATAGTGTTACACCGTTTTTTTTGTTTTTTAATAGCCAGTTGGAAGTAAAAAAATCCTTCAAACCCCGATTTGGAAAATTGCCCAAAGTTTTCCAACAAACCAACTATCAGGTAAGGTGTCCGGGGACGGCCCCTAACTAGAAACAACAGTTGGAATGTTAATTTCATAGTTTTAAGGGGTCCGCCGGGCGTTTTTAAGTTTTTTTTTACATGCCTGAAATCAACTTGAAAAAAGGCCTGTTTTGAAGGCTTTTTGGCTTGTTTTTGACGCTCGATTTCAAGTATATGAATTTAAGCAAAATTTTTAAAGTTAACCAAAATTTTCAAACTTGCAAACTATCAGGCATCATTAGACCCGTTAGGGGCTTGCTAAAAATACCAAATTCAATGTTATTTTATTAATTTTCGATAGTGTTACACTGTTTTTTTTGTTTTTTAATAGCCAGTTGGGAGGTAAAAAAATCCCTTCAAACCCCGATTTGGAAAATTGCCCCAGAGTTTTTCAACAAACCAACTATCAGGTAAGGTGTCCGGGGACGGCCCCTAACTAGAAACCACAGTTGGAATGTCAATTTCATAGATTTAAGGGGTCCGCCGGGCGTTTTTGAGTTTTTTTTTACGGTACGTAAAAAGACTTGAAAAAAGGCCTGTTTTGAACGCTTTTTGGCTTGTTTTTGACGCTCGATTTTAAGTATATGAATTTTAGCAAAATTTTTAAAGTTAACCAAAATTTTCAAACTTGCAAACTATCAGACATCATTAGACCCGTTAGGGGCTTGCTAAAAATACCAAATTCAATGTTATTTTATTAATTTTCGATAGTGTTACACCGTTTTTTTTGTTTTTTAATAGCCTTGGAAGTAAAAAAATCCTTCAAACCCCGATTTGGAAAATTGCCCCAAGTTTTCCAACAAACAACTATCAGGTAAGGTGTCCGGGGACGGCCCCTAACTAGAAACAACAGTTGGAATGTTAATTTCATAGTTTTAAGGGGTCCGCCGGGCGTTTTTAAGTTTTTTTTTACATGCCTGAAATCAACTTGAAAAAAGGCCTGTTTTGAAGGCTTTTTGGCTTGTTTTTGACGCTCGATTTCAAGTATATGAATTTAAGCAAAATTTTTAAAGTTAACCAAAATTTTCAAACTTGCAAACTATCAGGCATCATTAGACCCGTTAGGGGCTTGCTAAAAATACCAAATTCAATGTTATTTTATTAATTTTCGATAGTGTTACACCGTTTTTTTTGTTTTTTAATAGCCAGTTTGGAAGTAAAAAAATCGCTTCAAACCCCGATTTGGAAAATTGCCCAAAGTTTTCCAACAAACCAACTATCAGGTAAGGTGTCCGGGGACGGCCCCTAACTAGAAACAACAGTTGGAATGTTAATTTCATAGTTTTAAGGGGTCCGCCGGGCGTTTTTAAGTTTTTTTTTACATGCCTGAAATCAACTTGAAAAAAGGCCTGTTTTGAAGGCTTTTTGGCTTGTTTTTGACGCTCGATTTCAAGTATATGAATTTAAGCAAAATTTTTAAAGTTAACCAAAATTTTCAAACTTGCAAACTATCAGGCATCATTAGACCCGTTAGGGGCTTGCTAAAAATACCAAATTCAATGTTATTTTATTAATTTTCGATAGTGTTACACCGTTTTTTTTGTTTTTTAATAGCCAGTTTGGAAGTAAAAAAATCCTTCAAACCCCGATTTGGAAAATTGCCCCAAGTTTTCAACAAACAACTATCAGGTAAGGTGTCCGGGGACGGCCCCTAACTAGAAACAGTTGGAATGTTAATTTCTTTAAGGGGTCCGCCGGGCGTTTTTAAGTTTTTTTTTACGTGCCTGAAATCAACTTGAAAAAGGCCTGTTTTGAAGGCTTTTTGGCTTGTTTTTGACGCTCGATTTCAAGTATATGAATTTAAGCAAAATTTTTAAAGTTAACCAAAATTTTCAAACTTGCAAACTATCAGGCATCATTAGACCCGTTAGGGGCTTGCTAAAAATACCAAATTCAATGTTATTTTATTAATTTTCGATAGTGTTACACGTTTTTTTTTGTTTTTAATAGCCAGTTGGAAGTAAAAAAATCCTTCAAACCCCGATTTGGAAAATTGCCCCAAAGTTTTCAACAAACCAACTATCAGGTAAGGTGTCCGGGGACGGCCCCTAACTAGAAACAACAGTTGGAATGTTAATTTCATAGTTTTAAGGGGTCCGCCGGGCGTTTTTAAGTTTTTTTTTTACTGAAATCAACTTGAAAAAAGGCCTGTTTTGAAGGCTTTTTGGCTTTTTTGACGCTCGATTTTCAGTATATGAATATGAAAAACGTTTTTAAAAAATTTTTCAAAATAAATAACTTAAAAAACTTATTTTGTATTAAATTTTGATGAAAACCTTTGAAAATGTATTTAAGCAGAAAAAACATTGATTTTTTTTTTTATAAAAAAAAGCCAATTAAAAATTATCTACAATTTTTCGATACTAAAAAAAAAATAAAACTTAGAAAAGCCACTGTAAAAAATTTATTTTTTTTTCTATTCAAACTTCGGTGTTATATCTCATTATTATACTGTAATTAGTAAAAAAATTTTTTTACGCCCCTAACGGGTCAAAATTAAGCGACCTGAAAAAAATGAGAAAGTTTTGAAATAAAATAAATAATGCATTATAAAGAACATTTTGATACATAAATACTGAAAAGTTCATTAAAATCCGATAATTTCCTGATTTTTTGTAAATTATGTTCCTAAAGTTTGTCAAAAACGTATTTTAAGTCCCTATAAAAAAATATAAAAAATCATATACTGAAAATCGAGCGTTTGAAAAGGCCTTGCCTGATAGTTGGTACGTTGGAAAACTTTGGGGAAATTTTCCAAATCGGGGTTTGAAGGATTTTTTTTACTTCCAAACTGGCTATTAAAAAAAAAAAAAAAAATTGTAACACTTTGAAAATGTTGGTTAATTTTGCTTATATTCATATACTGAAAATCGAGCGTCAAAAACAGAAAAGCCTTTAAAACAAACCTTTTTTCAGCTTGTTTTGATGCATGTAAAAAAAAAAAAATTAAAAACGCCTGGCGGACCCCTTAAAACTATGAAATTTACATTCCAACTGTTGTTTCTAGTTAAGGGCCGTCCCCGGACATCTTACCTGATAGTTGGTACGTTGGAAAACTTTAGGGAAATTTTCCAAATTGAGGTTTGAAGGGATTTTTTTTACTTCCAAACAGGCTATTAAAAAACTAAAAAAAACGGTGTAACACTATAGAAAATTAATAAAATAACATTGAATTTTGTATTTTTAGCAAGCCCCTAACGGGTCTAATGATAGCTTGCAAGTTTGAAAATTTTGGTTAACTGTAAACATTTTGCTTAAATTCATATATAAACCTTAACCGGTATGGGGCCTGATTAAGATGGTGACCCCAATTAGCCAATCAGTGTAAACACTAATCAACAAATAACTGTAGAGCGGTTCCATCTCGTGTTGCTGGTTTCTCTACACCAACCCTACACCATTCTAACCCCACGTTGTGAATTTTTAAATAGTTAGAATGGTGAAGGTCTCTGCTGGAAAGAAGAAGATGTTGCAGTCCACAGCTGGAAATAATACTTCAACAAGTTCTTTAAAGTTGAATATGCTTTTTATATACAGCCAAAGTCTGTACAAATAAGTTGTTTGCAGGAAAAATGTTCAAGTCAGGGAAGTGACACTCTAGACTGGTTCAAGGACAGGACTTGGGAAGTTCTATCAGAGTTGGTATCGGAGTTGGCTTTTCTCAGACGACGATGCGTCTCACGGCGACAGAATCTCTGGGTAGCTTGCTGGCAAAGTGCGGTGAGTCTCAAAACCGGCTCGCTTAAGTAATAAACGCCTAAATACAGGGTATGGTCAAACGGGGGGGGGATAAGAAGCGTCTTCCCTAATGTCAGTTTCTAATCAATTCGCATTTATCATTCCTTTGTTTTGAGTTTCCAAAATCCCAAACTTGGAAAAATGCGACGTTGCCAAAATTCTAAGCACAACCCCTTTTCTCCAACCTTCTAAAATCCCTTTCTGTTACCATTACCTACAATGAGGATAACGGGAGGATAGCTTTTCTCCTCTCTTAATGCTTATTGTGACCACCACTCTTTAGGGGCGTCAACTTTCGCCCACTTAGTAAAAGTACTTAGGGATTTGGATTTCCCCAAATCGAAGCTTATCAATCAGTTATTCTCGGCCGAGCTAAAATGCTCTCTTTGTATCATTCAGAGATTTACCATATGCCCAATTGGTACTTTCGGTTTATCGGTGATTCCCAACTTAGCCTTCAACTAAATTACTTTTTTGACCCTGGGAAATTGGGATTTATCTAAACTGAAAGTTCTCAACTTAATTTCTTCTTTCAATTATTATGACAGTCCTATTCGTCAAGGAGACTTGAATTTCTATTTACCGACCAGTATACACTATCTGGCAAAAGTCAGACAAAACGTCTCTTTCCCAAAAACTAAATTCTTATATTATTTTAGAACCTTGGTATTTCCAGCATCAGGAGATATCAACCCCTAAATGACTACAGGATAAGAATTAACCCCCTAATGTCATACATATACTGAAAATGGAAGCTTAAAAACACATGAAAAAGACGTCAAAACAAGGCATTTT
>JALAJA010000401.1:0-55323 GCA_023376005.1 Doryteuthis pealeii | reverse complement strand
CTCTCTGGTAAGACGAACTGAATGCGGTCTTTTTTACACCGCTTCGCCTCGGTGCTGAAGCAAACTGAAGTTTTAGCCCTTCCCGGACTATGTTCAAAATCCAGCGGTCGGAAGTAATCTTCTTCCAACCCTGTAAAAATCCTGCTAGTCGTCCCCCGACCGGCTCGGATTGAGGAAATACACAGCTTATTGTCGTTGGGGACGAAACCCCAACGACTTCTGAAACCTGGATTTCTGAAACCCCGACTGCTCCTTTGTCCAGGTCGAAGCACTTTGTCCTCTCCCCTGTTTAAAGTTGGAGCCTTCCTGCTTCAGCCTTTTCTGCCCAAAACCCGAAGAGTTAGCGTAATTCGTTTTCTTAGGGCTCTCCAACTTCCGCTTTGCTCCCAAAAAATTCTTCCGGACGTGCTGTGTCTCCCTAGCATTTCTAAGGTTCTCTGCACTGCTATGCAAAACCTCGAAAAACCTTCCAGAAA
Organism: Doryteuthis pealeii; assembly: GCA_023376005.1. Lineage (NCBI taxonomy): Eukaryota > Metazoa > Mollusca > Cephalopoda > Myopsida > Loliginidae > Doryteuthis > Doryteuthis pealeii. The sequence continues at coordinate 54,847 of JALAJA010000401.1, read as the reverse complement.
ACAGTTTGGGACCTACAGTAGGTAGGCATGAAAGTTTATTTTCTGTGGCTTTATTCTTAAAAGCCATGTCCCTTAAATAAAGACTGCGCCTTGATGACACAGAACCCAAAATAATTCTGGACGTGACATCGGCCATAGATTGAAATAATTGGGATAGGGCCTGCAGGGCTTCTTGTCTATCTGCCACTGAACCCGACGCGTTACTATAAGAAGTAATTAATGAGCCATATGATATTTGCCTAAGCAAAAGTCGAGCACTCGAATCCAGCTTCTTAAGGCACAAATTAGCAGAATCCGCAGATTTGCTAGAAAATCTATACTGAGCGCCGCGAATCAAGTCTTTCCCACTAGAAGGCGCCATAATACCCTCTTCGATGTTCTCGTCAAGACGGGGGGGGGAGGCAGAACTGGGTAAAGTGGTCATTAACCACCATATATTTCTGATCCTCTGAGGATCGAAAACATTTTATTTTCCCCCTAGTCTGATATTCAGAATCGACCTCTTCCAGTGCTCTAATAGCGGACCCATCTAACGGCAGACTAATAGCCTCCTTAACTCTCGGAGCCAACAGGTGATCCGCTATATATGATTTGAAATCAGAGTCTTTGTTCCTCTCAACACAAGGAATATCTAGTTTCGAAGCGACCTTCGAAATAAAGGCATTCCACTCCACATTACGAGTTTTAATCTCGCTTTCCAAAATCTGCTCGCTATCAGCTTCAGAGCAATGACTGAAAATCTCAGCCTCCCCCTCCGAATCAGAGAAATCATTATTATACCTGGGTGGGTCAGGACCATCAATGGCGTCGGACTTTCCCGCCAATGGCTCCTTCATACGAGCCTCTCTCACTTGGCTCTCGTGTAAATTAAACATAAGTTTAATTCTATTATCTATCAAGCTGTTTAAATTCTTACATCCTTCTATATCAGGCAGGAACCTGGAAGGGTAAGCGTTTTTAGGGTCGCCTCCCTGTTTTTCCAAAACTGATTTGAATGGGGCTCTTTTTATTTTCTGCTTTTCCAATGGTGACGGAAGCTGGAACTTCGTCAGAAAAGTCTTATTTGAACTTTCGTGATTGTAGTAACAATCCAGTTCATTTTCTCTCAGAGGAGAATGGACGTCAAATTCTCCGGCATTCTGATCCACAGAAACATCTGAAAAAAGCTGTAGCTTTGCTTCTGTAACTTTCTCCATTATTTATATAACACTTTTCTTTTTTTTTTTTTAAGAAATTCAAAATCCAAAAGAAAAACGACTTCAGTTTATTAACTGAATAAAAGGAGAAAAAAGGCCAAAAAAACTGACTCACCAATTTCTTTCCTTAATATTATTTCTCACTTCTCTCGGTATGGTTAAAATTTTTTTTTTTTAGCAGTAATCAAGTAGTAAGAAATTTCAAACCTCTCAAACCTACAGATCCGAGTAAAAAAGTGATTATATGTCTTCTTGGATGAGAGGTCGTGGAGGTGAAGGGAGTTAATTTTGGAGAATTTAAAAAAAAATAAATAAATAAATAAATTTGCTCGGATGGTTTTAAGTAGCGCGAGAGTAGATTGCATTAGTTATACAGGTAAGTATAGATATTGATATAAACAGGCCTTTTTTCAGGTTGATTTCAGCTATGTAAAAAAAAACATAAAAACGCCCGGCGGACCCCTTAAAACTATGAAATTTACATTCCAACTGTTGTTTCTAGTTAGGGGCCGTCCCCGGACACCTTACCTGATAGTTGGTATGTTGGAAAACTTTGGGGCAATTTTCCAAATCGGGGTTTGAAGCGATTTTTTTACTTCCAAACCAGCTATTAAAAAACAAAAAAAAACGGTGTAACACTATCGAAAATTAATAAAATAACATTGAATTTGGTATTTTTAGCAAGCCCCTAACGGGTCTAATGATGCCTGATAGTTTGCAAGTTTGAAAATTTTGGTTAACTTTAAAAATTTTGCTTAAATTCATATACTGAAAATCGAGCGTCAAAAACAAGCCAAAAAGCCTTCAAAACAGGCCTTTTTTCAGGTTGATTTCAGCTATGTAAAAAAAAACTTAAAAACGCCTGGCGGACCCCTTAAAACTATGAAATTTACATTCCAACTGTTGTTTCTAGTTAGGGGCCGTCCCCGGACACCTTACCTGATAGTTGGTATGTTGGAAAACTTTGGGGCAATTTTCCAAATCGGGGTTTGAAGCGATTTTTTTACTTCCAAACCAGCTATTAAAAAACAAAAAAAACGGTGTAACACTATCGAAAATTAATAAAATAACATTGAATTTGGTATTTTTAGCAAGCCCCTAACGGGTCTAATGATGCCTGTTAGTTTGCAAGTTTGAAAATTTTGGTTAACTTTAAAAATTTTGCTAAAATTCATATACTGAAAATCGAGAGTAAACCACAAGCCAAAAAGCCTTCAAAACTGAGGTTTTTTAAAGTAAAACCCCGTTTATGAGATATCTATACTTACCTCTATAACTAATGCAATCTACTCTCGTGTTACTTAAAACCATCCGAGCAAATTTATTTATTTATTTATTTTTTAAATTCTCCAAAATTAACTCCCTTCACCTCCACAACCTCTCATCCAAGAAGACATATTATCACTTTTTTTACGAGCACCTCTTTATCACCTTTCTCAACCAGGAACTTTAGAGGGGAGGAGGGAGGGCATATACAGGTAAGTATAGATATCTCATAAACAGGGGTTTTACTTTAAAAACCCTCAGTTTATATCAATATCTATACTTACCTGTATAACTAATGCAAGAAACAGAATTTGTAGCAGAATTCCAGGAGGTGGGAAAAACAAAGTAAAGGAACATACTCACTTATTCTTCACCAAACCGGCTGTCTCTAATATGGAAGATCTTGCAAAGTTTCCTTCACTCCCAACAACATCCCTTAAATAAAAGGATGCAAAGGTGTTCTCTGAAGACCAATGAGCTGCCTGTAGGATGTCTCTCAGTGAAGCTCCGTTAAACAAGGCCCACGATGAAGCCAATCTTCTAGTATCATGGGCCCTAATGTCCTCAGAATGTGGCTGACCACAAATAAATTGTACTATTAGCTGCTGGACTTTTGGTTCTTCTTATAGGTAATGAAGAGTGCCTCATTATCCCGCCGCAACATTTCCGTTCTTTTCAAATATATTTTTAAACAACGACAAGGACACAGAAGGGTGTCCTCCGTGTCATCTGTAAATCCCTTGAAATCTGGAATAAACCAAGGTGACCAGGCTTTCCTCAACCGTTGAGTCTTGGCTAAAAAATTCAAATTGGGTAAAAGACGTATACCCGCAGCTTCAAACCTAAGGTTCGACTCCTTGATAGATAAAGCATTTAGTTCACCTACTCTAGCAGCCGAAGCTAAGGCAACTAGGAAAACTGTCTTCCAAGATAAAAACTTTAACTCTGCGGAATCTAATGGTTCAAAGGGATGCTTAGTGAGAGCCTTTAGAACAAAATGCAAGTCCCAGTTAGGGAGAAGTGGTCTTACTGAAGGATTTGAATTAAAAATTCCTTTAACCAGATTTGATAGCAGACTCTCTGAATTTATAGAACTCTTCACCCAACCGTTGTGAATAGCTGCTAACGCTGTTCTATATCCAGCAATAGTTGAAGCTCTGCAACCTCTGACTTCATGTAAATGAACCAGAAAATCCGCCACATCCTTTATAGAGGCAGAATATGGGTCGATATCTCGTTCAAGACACCAGCTACAGTATATCTGTTGTCGAGCCTCGTACATTCTCCTGGTGGAAGGCCTTTTGCTATTTTTGATGTAACTCTGAGCCTTTCCAGAAAGAGATTCCTTAGATGGGGTAAGCTGGATATTTTCCACACAACAAGCTTCAAACTTTCTGGATCTGAATGTACTATCTGGCCCCGCCTCTGAGTTAGCATCTTTGGTGTTATTGGTAACTCTCTTGGGAAGTCTATCAGCAGGTCCAAAAGGACTGGATACCACGACTGCCGTGGAGCTTGTGGGGCTACCAGAAGAAGAATGCATCCTTCCTGTGACACCTTCTGAAGGACCCGATGGATCAATATTGGGGGAGGAAATGCGTAGGCATACATCCCTGTCCAATCTATGCTCAGAGCATCTGAGGCATATGCAGCATCGACCGGATAAGGGGAGCAAAACACTCCCAACTTTCTGTTTTCCGGAGTAGCGAAAAGGTCTATGTTCGGATGCCCGAACCTCAGAAAAATCAAGTCCACTATCCTCCGTTCCAGGCTCCATTCCGTCAACCGAGCTCCCACTTGGCCTCTCGATAGACGGTCCGCCAAAACATTCTTCTTTCCTGGAATGTGAGCAGCATAAAGGGAAATGTTGTGCTCTGCTGCCCAATGGAACACCTTCCACGCCAACAGACAAAGATGAAGGGATCTCGTACCCCCTTCTTTGTTGATGTAAGCTACAACTGTGGAATTGTCGCACCTTAACAGAACTCTCTTCCCACTGACATGAGGTAGCAGTTGAACAAGAGCTAGCTGGACTGCTTTTAGCTCCAGCCAATTGATGTGGTTCTTTACTTGGAGATCGTCCCAAACTCCTGCCACCTGATGAAAGTTCAAGTGAGCTCCCCAGCCCCTTTCTGAGGCATCTGTCCAAAGAACTAGAGGCTCTGCATGATGAAGCTGTACCCCTTTGAAAAAATTCTCCCTCCTTGTCCACCATACAAGGTGACTTGCTAAGAAACTGTTTATGGGGATCATCTTCTTGATATTGTCCGTCCGAGGGACCCACCATGACCGAAGGTAGAACTGGATAGGCCTCATGTGCAACCGGGCCCAGGGGATCAGATCTATACAAGCCGCCATAAGACCTAGAAGTCTGTGAAACCTGTGAGCTTGGCAGAACCTTGCCCCCAAGATACAATTTATTTGTAGTACCAGATTCTGGAATCTCTCCTCTGAAGGATAAATTATTTCTTCTTTCAAATTGAAGAGAGCCCCTAGATAATTTGCCTTTTGAGATGGAATCAGTTGAGATTTTGGTAGTTTAGGAACAATCCCAAATCTCGGAGAAGGTCCCGCATTAATTTTACTTGTCGATTGAGAATGTGTTGATCCTGATTTCTGATTAACCAGTCGTCCAGGTACATGAAAATATGTATTTGACGGGACCTGAGAAATCCCCCCAGTGCTGACATCATTTTTGTGAACACTCTGTGGGGCTATTGCAAGACCAAAGGGCATAGCTTTGAATTGGTAGTGCCTCCCCTGAAAATGAAACCGCAGAAACTGCCGGTGGCCTGGGAAAATGGGAACATGGAAGTAAGCATCCTTTAGGTCCACCGTTATTATCCAATCGCCTTTCCTCAAGGCCCGACGAATAGTCCTGAAAGTTTCCATCTTGAAATGGGAAACCACCAGATGGGAATTTATCCCTCTCAAATTTAGAATGAGACGGAACCCTCCGTCCTTCTTTGGAACTAAAAAGAAGGTGCTGTAACACCCCTGACCTTCCTGGGTTCTGGGGACTAACTCTATTGCTTGTTTTCCTAACAAGTCTCTTATTTCTTCTGAAATAACGTCTCTCTGGTAAGACGAACTGAATGCGGTCTTTTTTACACCGCTTCGCCTCGGTGCTGAAGCAAACTGAAGTTTTAGCCCTTCCCGGACTATGTTCAAAATCCAGCGGTCGGAAGTAATCTTCTTCCAACCCTGTAAAAATCCTGCTAGTCGTCCCCCGACCGGCTCGGATTGAGGAAATACACAGCTTATTGTCGTTGGGGACGAAACCCCAACGACTTCTGAAACCTGGATTTCTGAAACCCCGACTGCTCCTTTGTCCAGGTCGAAGCACTTTGTCCTCTCCCCTGTTTAAAGTTGGAGCCTTCCTGCTTCAGCCTTTTCTGCCCAAAACCCGAAGAGTTAGCGTAATTCGTTTTCTTAGGGCTCTCCAACTTCCGCTTTGCTCCCAAAAAATTCTTCCGGACGTGCTGTGTCCCTAGCATTTCTAAGGTTCTCTGCACTGCTATGCAAAACCTCGAAAAACCTTCCAGAAAACAGTTTGGGACCTACAGTAGGTAGGCGTGAAAGTTTATTTTCTGTGGCTTTATTCTTAAAAGCCATGTCCCTTAAATAAAGACTGCGCCTTGATGACACAGAACCCAAAATAATTCTGGACGTGACATCGGCCATAGATTGAAATAATTGGGATAGGGCCTGCAGGGCTTCTTGTCTATCTGCCACTGAACCCGACGCGTTAGTATAAGAAGTAATTAATGAGCCATATGATATTTGCCTAAGCAAAAGTCGAGCACTCGAATCCAGCTTCTTAAGGCACAAATTAGCAGAATCCGCAGATTTGCTAGAAAATCTATACTGAGCGCCGCGAATCAAGTCTTTCCCACTAGAAGGCGCCATAATACCCTCTTCGATGTTCTCGTCAAGACGGGGGGGGGAGGCAGAACTGGGTAAAGTGGTCATTAACCACCATATATTTCTGATCCTCTGAGGATCGAAAACATTTTATTTTCCCCCTAGTCTGATATTCAGAATCGACCTCTTCCAGTGCTCTAATAGCGGACCCATCTAACGGCAGACTAATAGCCTCCTTAACTCTCGGAGCCAACAGGTGATCCGCTATATATGATTTGAAATCAGAGTCTTTGTTCCTCTCAACACAAGGAATATCTAGTTTCGAAGCGACCTTCGAAATAAAGGCATTCCACTCCACATTACGAGTTTTAATCTCGCTTTCCAAAATCTGCTCGCTATCAGCTTCAGAGCAATGACTGAAAATCTCAGCCTCCCCCTCCGAATCAGAGAAATCATTATTATACCTGGGTGGGTCAGGACCATCAATGGCGTCGGACTTTCCCGCCAATGGCTCCTTCATACGAGCCTCTCTCACTTGGCTCTCGTGTAAATTAAACATAAGTTTAATTCTATTATCTATCAAGCTGTTTAAATTCTTACATCCTTCTATATCAGGCAGGAACCTGGAAGGGTAAGCGTTTTTAGGGTCGCCTCCCTGTTTTTCCAAAACTGATTTGAATGGGGCTCTTTTTATTTTCTGCTTTTCCAATGGTGACGGAAGCTGGAACTTCGTCAGAAAAGTCTTATTTGAACTTTCGTGATTGTAGTAACAATCCAGTTCATTTTCTCTCAGAGGAGAATGGACGTCAAATTCTCCGGCATTCTGATCCACAGAAACATCTGAAAAAAGCTGTAGCTTTGCTTCTGTAACTTTCTCCATTATTTATATAACACTTTTCTTTTTTTTTTTTTAAGAAATTCAAAATCCAAAAGAAAAACGACTTCAGTTTATTAACTGAATAAAAGGAGAAAAAAGGCCAAAAAAACTGACTCACCAATTTCTTTCCTTAATATTATTTCTCACTTCTCTCGGTATGGTTAAAATTTTTTTTTTTTTAGCAGTAATCAAGTAGTAAGAAATTTCAAACCTCTCAAACCTACAGATCCGAGTAAAAAAGTGATTATATGTCTTCTTGGATGAGAGGTCGTGGAGGTGAAGGGAGTTAATTTTGGAGAATTTAAAAAATAAATAAATAAATAAATAAATTTGCTCGGATGGTTTTAAGTAGCGCGAGAGTAGATTGCATTAGTTATACAGGTAAGTATAGATATTGATATAAACAGGCCTTTTTTCAGGTTGATTTCAGCTATGTAAAAAAAAACATAAAAACGCCCGGCGGACCCCTTAAAACTATGAAATTACATTCCAACTGTTGTTTCTAGTTAGGGGCCGTCCCCGGACACCTTACCTGATAGTTGGTATGTTGGAAAACTTTGGGGCAATTTTCCAAATCGGGGTTTGAAGCGATTTTTTTACTTCCAAACCAGCTATTAAAAAACAAAAAAAAACGGTGTAACACTATCGAAAATTAATAAAATAACATTGAATTTGGTATTTTTAGCAAGCCCCTAACGGGTCTAATGATGCCTGATAGTTTGCAAGTTTGAAAATTTTGGTTAACTTTAAAAATTTTGCTTAAATTCATATACTGAAAATCGAGCGTCAAAAACAAGCCAAAAAGCCTTCAAAACAGGCCTTTTTTCAAGTTGATTTCAGCTATGTAAAAAAAAACTTAAAAACGCCTGGCGGACCCCTTAAAACTATGAAATTTACATTCCAACTGTTGTTTCTAGTTAGGGGCCGTCCCCGGACACCTTACCTGATAGTTGGTATGTTGGTAAACTTTGGGGCAATTTTCCAAATCGGGGTTTGAAGCGATTTTTTTACTTCCAAACAGGCTATTAAAAAACAAAAAAAACGGTGTAACACTATCGAAAATAAATAAAATAACATTGAATTTGGTATTTTTAGCAAGCCCCTAACGGGTCTAATGATGCCTGATAGTTTGCAAGTTTGAAAATTTTGGTTAACTTTAAAAATTTTGCTAAAATTCATATACTGAAAATCGAGCGTCAAAAACAAGCCAAAAAGCCTTCAAAACAGGCCTTTTTTCAGGTTGATTTGATGCGTGTAAAAAAGAACTTAAAAACGCCCGGCGGACCCTTAAATCCATGAAATTAACATTCTAACTGTTGTTTCTAGTTAGGGACCGTCCCCGGACACCTTACCTGATAGTTGGTATGTTGGAAAACTTTGAAGCAATTTTCCAAATCGGGGTTTGAAGCGATTTTTTTACTTCCAAACAGGCTATTCAAAAACAAAAAAGACCGTGTAACTCTATCGAAAATTAATAAAATAACATTGAATTTGGTATTTTTAGCAAAATTTTTAAAGTTAAGCAAAATTTTTAAAGTTACCCAAAATTTTCAAACTTGCAAACTATCCGGCATCATTAGACCCGTTAGGGGCTTGCTAAAAATACCAAATTCAATGTTATTTTATTAATTTTCGATAGTGTTACACCGTTTGTTTTTTTTTAATAGCCAATTTGGAAGTAAAAAATCCCTTCAAATCTCAATTTGGAAAATTTGCCCAAAGTTTTCCAACGTGCCAACTATCAGGCAAGGGGTCGGGGCACGGCCCCTAACTAGAAACAACAGTTGGAATGTAAATTTCATAGTTTTAAGGGGTTAGCTAGGCGTTTTTAAGTTTTTTTTATATGCATCAAAACAACCTCAAAAAAGCCCTGTTTTGAAGGCCTTTTCAAGTGTTTTTCACGCTCGATTTTTAGTATATGAATTTAAGCAAAATCTTTAAAGTTTGTAACTAAAAAAAGCCTTTCAAACACCGATTTCAAAAATTTACAAAACTTTTTCCAACGTAACAACTATCAGGTAATATGTACGGGCATGGCCCATAACTGAAAACATCATTAGATCCGTTAGGGGCTTGCTGAAAATACACAATTCAATGATATTTTATTAATTTTCGATGGTGTTGCACAGTTTTTTTGTTTTTTAATAGCCTGTTTGGAAGTAAAAAAAAAAAGACCTTCAAACCCCGATTTGGAAAATTTGCCCAAACTTTTCCAACGTACCAACTATCAGGCAAGGTGTCCGGGCACAGCCTCTAACTAGAAACAGTTTGAATGTTAAAAAGCCATTAGGTTATAAATTCCTTTAGACAAAGGTATTTTGTTTGAAGAAAATGCATTATCTTTCTAAAAAAAGTAATTATGTTATAACATCCTGTAAAAATAAGTAATTTTCTTCGAAAAAAACAGCATTATTTCTCTCAAAAAACATTTTATAAAATCCTGTTAAAAACAAATTTTTCTTTGAAGAAAAGGCATTTAGTTTTTAAAATAGCCATTGTGTCATAAAATCCTGTCACAAAAGGCAACACTACTTGTTTATCGAAAGAAAGGTATTATTTTTCTAAAGATTCCATTATGTTATAATATCCTGTCAAAAAAGTAATTTTCTTCGACGAAACGGCATTATTTTTCTAAAAAAGCAATTATGTTATAAAATCCAGTCAAAAAAGTAATTTTCATCGAAGAAAAGGCATTATTTTTCTAAAAAAAAGCCATTATGTTATGAAATCCTGTCAAAAAACGTAATTTTTTTAAAGAAACGGTATTATTTTCTAAAAAATCCATTATGTAATTTTCATCGGAGAAAAGGCTTTAGTTTTCTAAATATTTCATTATGTTATAAAATCCCGTCAAAAAACGTAATTTTCTTCAAAGAATGGTCAGCATTTTTCTAAAAAAAAGTCAATATGTTATAAAATCCTGTCAAAAAAGTAATTTTCTTCGAAGAAACGGCATTATTTTTCTAAAAATGCCATTATGTCATAAAATCCTGTCAAAAAAGTAAAGGCCTAATTTTTCTAAAAAATCCAATATGTTATAAAATCCTGTAAAAAAAGTAATTTTCTTCGAAAAAACAGCATTATTTCTCTAAAAAAACATTATTTTTATAAAATCTTGTCAAAAAAGTAATTTCCTTCGAAGAAAAGGCATTCTGCCCCCCTACCACGCCTCGTTAAATAGTCAGCGTTGGTCCTGACTTTAAAGATTCTTTCCTCTACCAAATTCGGCTGGGTAAGCCTGTTTTATTTATCGTTTCTTAAGTACTAAAAAATAACCTGAAATAAGCGAATTTGCTTCACTATTTAATAATAATGTATGAAAATAATGTCAATAATCTTAAATATTAACTTTCCTATTTCAGTGAGATTTTAAACAGTATGTATTTTTGTTTTTAATTCGCTCTGGTTAAAAGCTAACATTCCTCAACCAACTCCTAGACAGCATTCCCCGCTCTATAATATTGACATCAGAAAGAAAAACAAAATAGAGGGGGGGTCTTACCTTTATAACCTAAATAGGAGGGTATACGTGGACTTTAAAGTTAAAACTTAAAATAGGGAATCAACATTTCATACCATACGGTGGGTTAATACCTGAAACCACGGGTAGCAGCATGGTGGATGTGAGATACAGCGGACGAACCCTAAATGGGCCAACGGATGTACATGATGCTGGGCGGATGAGCCTCAAAATCGAGCCAACGGCCGGGATTAAACAGTTCAATTAGGAAATTACTGCTCCTCATCTCTAAGTCCGGCGTCTATTGATGAGTCAAATTAGCCACCGAAAGGTATCGATGACATCGAGTCAACCTAACCTATGACAGTACAAAAAAATATCAAATCATACAGTATCGCCACTCTCGCTGATAAAGGTGCGCGTCCACGGTTTTGAGCACTGGCCTGTGTCGGAAAATTGGCCACAGTGTCTCAACGTCCACGGGTTCGAGCGCTGGCCTGTGTCGAAAAATCTTCTACAGTGCCCCAACAACAACAAACACACTCAAACCGCATAACACACAGAACAGACAAACAAGACACACTCACTACCAACGTCGTCGTAGCTCTGAAAACCATTTCTAAAAAGACAATCATAGAACATAGGAGTAAAACACACCTACTAAGGTGTAAACAAACCTTAAACTTAGCAGCATTTAACCTCAGAACGCTAAAAACAATAAACCAACTACCCGAGCTAACTGTGTCTGCAGCGGGTAAAAATATAAATATAATCTGCATACAAGAGCATAGATTTTATCATAGTGAATTAGCAATAAAATATCACGAAACAGGAAATGTGTGAAATCTCTACTCAAAAATGTTTCTGTCTGCTCGCAGACGGTGGGCGAATGCTCACCATCTGTTCGCAATCACGTCGCTCACCGTCTGTTCGTCAATACGTCGCTCGCCCCACTGCCAAGAAATTCGGCTCATTTATTACTCCACTCCTCTCCCACAAACCACCTCACTTCTGGTCTGTACTCTTATAAAAGAAACTTAACCTTCGGGTGTCATTTCTTTTCCTAGCCCGAGGTAAGATGAGTTTCATTTGTTTTATCTTTGTATCACAAAATGGATGCACGTTTGTATCGGCATCTGCGTGGAAAACTCCATAAATGCCACCACGGGCCACATTCCCATGCTCCTCAGTCCCCGAGCTATTAGAGCACTAAACAGTGTAGAAAGAATCCAACAAAGAATTATATGCGCAACGTTTAATGGGAATCCCTACATGGCAGTAGTCTCGTGCTATAGCCCCACTAATGTCAGCGAGGAAACGGACATTACAAAGTTCTATAATGAGCTATCCTCCCTATGCAGACAGATTCCCAAACACAATGTCCTGGTCGTTGGGGGCGACATGAACGCGCAGATAGGCAAAAACGAGAACAATAAATACGGCCTACATAACATCCCAAATAGAAATGGGGAACTCCTAGCCGAGTTCTCTCTTGAGAACAGGCTGGTATGCTTAAATACAAAATACCAAAAAAGAAAAGGCAAACTATGGACCTACACATACCCAAACAATACAAAAGCCCAATTAGATTATATCATAATAAATAAAAAGTGAATAAATGGTACAATGAACTGCGAAGCATACTCCTCCTTTGAAGGGGTATCCTCCGATCACAGAATAGTCACAGCAAAATTACTACTTAGCCTACGTAGAAATAAAAAAACAAACTAATAAGTCTGTCCGATACGACTGGTCGACACTTGCCAACAAGGATATATGCAATCGCTACACTGTGACAGTAAGAAACAAGTTCGATATCCTCCAAGAAGCAACTGAAAGCTACACGAGTAATGAGAATTACGAAAACTTTGTCAATGCACACCTAGAAGCAGCAGCTGAGTGCGTACCGACCATGGGAGACAGAAGCAGTTAGAGAAAAGAGAAACAATCTCAAAAAGCAGCCCAACATAATAAAACAAACCCAACTAGCACCAATCTACACAACCTTAAGAAAGCACAGATAGATCTAACCGAAACATACAAAAAAGAACAAATAGAATACATCCAAGTACAGATAAATAGCATTAGACAATCAGTAGAGGATAGACAGTCGCGATTAGCATGGCAAACAGTAAATGAAATCAGTGGTAGGAAAAGTACCTCTAGATCAAACCTAAAGGCAACCAGCCAAAACGATAGACTCCAGAAATGGAAAGACCACTTCCAGAAAGTATTGGGTAACCCCCCTAAACTACCATTAAAGAAAAAGGCTTTACACTAAGAAAGGCAAGAAGCAGGCGATATCCTTCACAAACAGTCACAGATGCAGACTACGCTGATGACCTTGCACAGACACACCTGCATAGGCTGAGTCCCTACTGCATAGCCTGGAGAAGACAGCAAAGAATATCGGCCTTAATGTGAACTCCGATAAAACAGAGTTCATGTGCTTCAAAAAGAAAGGAGACATCTCCACACTTGACGGTAAGCCTCTTAAGCCAGTAGAACAGTTCACATACCTAGGTAGCAATATCTCATACACAGAAAGCGATGTTAATACACGAATAGGAAAGGCATGGGCGGCCACAAACAGACTATCAGTAATATGGAGAACCGATCTTACTGACTAAAGCAACAATTCTTCCAGGCTGTGGTCATATCAGTGCTGCTGTATGGCTGCACCACCTGGACCCTAACAAAGCACCTCGAGAATAAGCTAGATCGTACCTGCACAAGAATGCTGCAAGCAGTCCTGAACAAGTCATGGAAGCAGCACCCCACAAAGAAGCAACTGTATGGTCACATGCCCCCCATCTCATAAAATACGGTTGAGACGAACTAGGCATGCAGTACACTGCTGGAGAAGCGGGATGAGCTCATAAGCGACGTTCTCCTGTGGAACCCAACACATGGACATGCTAACGTAGGACGCCCGCTAAGGACCGACATTGACCAACTATGTGAGGAATCGAGATGCTGCACAGAGGACCTCCAGGATGCCATGAGTAATAGGGAAGGTTGGCGAAAGATTGTCATGGATAACCGTGACATGATGATGATGATGTTTCTAAAAAAGCTATTATGTTATAAAATCCTGTCAAAAAACGTAATTTTCTTCACAAAAAAGGCATTATTTTTCTAAAAAAAACCATTGTCATAAAATCCTGTAAAAAAAAGTAATTTTCTTCGAAAAAAAGGCATTATTTTTCTAAAAAAAAAAAGGAATTATGACATAAAATCCTGTCAAAAAATTGAGTTTCTTCGAAGAAAAGCCATTATTTTAAAAAAAAGCCACTGTTATAGAATCCTGTTAAAAAAAGTGATTTTCTTCGACAAAATATCATTATTTTTCTTAAAAAGCCATTATGTTATAAAATCCTGTCAAAAAAGTAATTTTCTTCGAAGAAAAGGCATTGTTTTTCTAAAAAAGCCATTATGTTTTAAAATCCTGTCAAAAAAGTAGTTTTCTTCAAAGAAACGAAATTATTATTCTAAAAAGGACATTGTTATAAAATCCTGTCAAAAAAGTAATATTTATAAAAGAAAAGGTATTATTTTTCTAAAGAATCCATTATTTTATAAAATCCTATAAAAAAAGTAATTTCCTCGAAAAATGTATTATTTTAAAAAGAAAAGCCATGTTATAAAATCCTGTCAAAAAAGTAATTTTCTTCGAAAAATCGGCATTATGTTATAAAATCCTGTCAAAAAAGTAATGTTTATCTAAGAAAAGGTGTTATTTTTCTAAAGATTCCATTATGTTATAAAATCCTGTAAAAAAATAAATTTTCTTCGAAGAAAAGGTATTATTTTTCTTTAAATAAAAGTAAATATGTTATAAAATCCTTTTAAAAAAGTAATTTTCTGCGAGGAAAAGGCATTGTATTTCTAAAAAAGCCATTCCTGTCACAAAAGTGAGTTTCTTCGAAGAAAAGGCATTATTTTTTTCTACAAAAGCCATTATGTTATAAAATCCTGTCAAAAAAGTAATTTTCTTCGAAGAAAAGGCTTTATTTTTCTAAAGAATGCCGTTATTTTTTTAAATCCAGTCAAAAAAGTAATTCTCTTCAAAGAAAAAGCATTATTTTTCTAAAAAAGCCATTATTTTATAAAATCCTGTAAAAAAGTAATTTCCTTCAAAGAAACGGCATTACTTTTCTGAAAACGTCATTATGTTATAAAATCCTTTCAAAAAATAATTTTCTTCGAAGAAAAGGTTTTATTTTTCTAAAAAAAAACATTATATGGTAAAATCCTGTTAAAAAAGTAATTTTTCTTTGAAGAAAGATTTATTTTTCTAAAGATGAAATTTCATCTAAGAAAAGGCAATTTTTTCTAAAAAATACATTATGTTATAAAATCCGGTCAAAAAAAGTAATTTTCTTCAAAGAAAAGGCATTATTTTTCTAAAAAAGCCATTATGTTATAAAATCCTGTCAAAAAAAGTAATTTTCTTCGAAGAAAAGTTATTATTTTTCTAAAAAAATATTATGTTATAATTTCCTGTAAAAATAAGTAATTTTCTTCGAAGAAAAGGTAATATTTTTCTAAAAAAGGCATTATTTTATAAAATCCTGTTAAAAAATAATTTCCATCGAAAAAAAGCATTATTTTTCTAAAAAAAGGCATTATTTTATAAAATCCTGTCAAAAAAAGTAATTTTATCTGAAGAAACGGAATTGATTTTCTATAAAAGACATTATGTTATAAAAACCTGCCAAAAAAAGTAATTTTTATAGAAAAAAGGCATTATTGTTATAAAGAATCCATTATGTTATAAAATCCTGTCAAAAAATTAATTTTCTTCGTTGAAAAGGCATTATTTTTCTAAAGAAGGCAATATGTTTTAAATCCTGTCAAAAAGTAATTTTCTAAAAAAGCGATTATGTTATAAAATCCTGTCAAAAATAGTGATTTTCTTCGAAGAAAAAACATTATTTTTCTACAAAAGACATTATGTTATAAAATCCTTTCAAAAAAGTAATTTTCTTCGAAGAAACGGCCTTATTTTTCTAAAAAAAACTAATTATGTTATAAAATCCTGTCAAAAATTAAATTTTCTTCGAAGAAACGGCATTATTTTTCTAAAACAAAGCCATTATGTTATAAAATCCTATCAAAAAAGTAATTTTCTTCAAAGACACGGCATTATTCTTCTAAACATAGGCATTAATTTATAAAATCCAGTCAAAAAAAGTAATTTTCTTCGACGAAACGGTATAATTTGTCTAAAAAAGCCATTATGTTATAAAATCCTGTAAAAAGTGATTTTCTTCGAAAAAAAGGCATCATTTTTCTAAAAACGCCATTATGTTATGAAAACCTTTCAAAAAAGTAATTTTATTCGAAGAAACGGCATTAATTTTCTAAAAAAGCATTATGTTATAAAATCCTGTCAAGAAAAGTGATTTTCTCCGAAGAAAAGGCATTATTTTTCTTAAAAAAAGCCATTATGATATGAAATACTTTCAAAAAAAGTTATTTTTTTCGACAGAACGGCATAATTTTTCAAAAAAAAGCCAATATGTTATAAAATAACAATAAAGCCATTATATTATAAAATCATGTCAAAAAATCTCATTTTCTTCGAAGAAAAGGCATTATTTTTCTACTAAAGCCATTATTCTCTCAAAAAGTAAATTTTATTCGAATAAAAGGCTTTATTTTTCTAAATAAGACATTATCTTATCAAATCCTGTAAAAAAAAGAAATTTTCTTCGAAGAAAAAGCATTATTTTTCTAAAGAAAACAATATGTTATAAAATCCTGTCAAAAAATAATTTTCTAAAAATGCGATTATGTTATCAAATAGTGATTTTCTTCGATGAAAAGGCATTATGTTATAAAATCCTCTGAGAAAAAGTAATTTTCTTTGAAGAAACGGCATTATTATTCTAAGAAAAACATTAAGTTATAAAATCCTGTCAAAAAAAGTAATTTTCTTCAAAGAAAAGGCATTATTTTTCTAAAAAAGCCATTATTTTATAAAATCCTGTAAAAAAAAGGTAATTTTCTTCAAAGAAACTGCATTAATTTTCTAAAAAAGCCATTATGTTATAAAAACCTGTCAAAAAATAATTTTTATAGCAAAGATTATAAAGATTATAAATGTTATAAAGATTCCATTATGTTGTAAAATCCTGTCAAAAAGTAATTTTCTTCGAAGAAAAAGCATTATTTTTCTAATAAAGCCAATATGTTATCATATCCTACCAAAAAAGTAAATTTTCTTCGAAGAAAAGGCAATATTTTTCTTAAAAAGAAATTATCTTATGAAATCCTGATAAAAAAAATAATTTTCTTGTAAAAAAAGGCATTATTTTTTTAAAGAAAACAATATATTATAAAATCCTGTCAAAAAAGTAATTTTCTTCGGAGAAACGGCATTATTTTTCTATAAAAGCCATTATGTTATAAAATCCTATCAGAAAAAGTAAAAGCTTTTTTAGAAAAATAATGTGGTTTTTTTTTAAGAAAATTACTTTTTTTTACTGGATTTTATTACATAATGGCATTTTTAGAAAAATAATTTCGTTTCGTCGAAGAAAATTACTTTTCTTTACAGGATTTTATTACATAAAGGCTTTTTAAATAAATAATGCCGTTTTTTCGAAGAAAATTACCTTTTTTTACAGGATTTTATAACATATTAGCATTTCAGAAATGTAATGCCTTTTCTTCAAAGAAAATTTTTTTGGCAAGATTTAATAATATAATGGCTTTTTTAGAAAAGGAATGCATTTTCTTCGAAGAAAATTACTTTTCTTGGGAGGCTTTTATAAAATAATGGCTTTTTTAGAAAAATAATTTCATTTCATCGAAGAAAATTACTTCTTTTTACAGGATTTTATAACATATTAGCTTTTTTAGAAAAATAATGCCGTTTTGTAGAAGAAAATTACTTTTTTGACAGGATTTTATAACATATTAGCTTTTTTTTTTTTTAATAATAATGCCGTGTCTTCGAAGAAAACTATTTTTTTGACAGGATTTTATAAGATTGAATTTTTAAGAAAGATAATGCCCTATCTTCGAAGAAAATTACTTTTCTTGACAGGATTTTATAACATATTGGCTTTTTGTTTAGAAAAAAATGCCTTTTTATCGGAGAAAATTACTTTTGATAACAATTTTATAACATAATGGCTTTTTAAGAAAAAGAATTCCGTTTCTTCGAAGAAAATCACTTTTTTAACAGGAATTTATAACATAATGGCTTTCTTAGAAAAGAAATGCATTTTCTTCGAAGAAAATTACTTTTCTTGACAGGATTTTATAACATAATGGCTTTTTTTAGAAAAAAAAATGCCAAATCCTCGAAGATTTTATTACATAATGGCTGTTTTAGAAAAATAATTTTGTTTTGTCGAAGAAAATTACTTTTTTTGACAGGATTTTAAAACATATTGATTTTTTTAAGAAAAATAATGCCATTTCTTCGACGAAAATTACTTTTTACGACAGGATTTTCTAACATAATGGCTTTTTTAGAAAAATAATGCCGTTTCTTTTAAGAAAATTAACTTTTTTTACAGGATTTTATAACGTAATGGCTTTTTATACAAATAATGCCGTTTCCTCGAAGAAAATTACTTTTTATAAGAGGATTTTATAACATAATGGCCTTTTTTTAGAAAAATAATGCCATTTCTTCGATGAAATTATTTTTTATACATGATTTTATTACGTAATGGCTTTTTTAGAAAAATAAGGCCCTTTCTTCGAAAAAAATAACTTTTTTTGGCAGGATTTTATAAGATTGAGTTTTTAAGAAAAATAATGACTTTTCGTCGAAGAAAATTACTTTTTAAGACAGGATTTTATAACATATTGGCTTTTCAGAAAAATAATGCTTTTTCTTCGAAGAAAATTACTTTTCTTGACAGGATTTTATAACATATTGGCTTTTCAGAATTATAATGCCGTTTCTTCGAGGAAAACTACTTTTTTGACATGATTTTATAACATTGGGTTTAAAGAAAAATATTGCCTTTTCTTCGAAGAAAATTACTTTATTAACAGGATTTTATAACATAATAATTTCGTTTCGTCGAAGAAAAAATTTTTTTTTTACAGGATTTTATAACATATTGGCTTTTTTAAAATAATAATGCCATTTCTTCGAAGAAAACAACTTTTTTGACAGGATTTTATAACATTGGGTTTTTAAGAAGAAAAAAAAGCATTTTCTTCGAAGAAAATTACTTTTTATAATAGGATTTTATAACATAATGGCTTTTTTAGAAAAATAATGTCGTTTCTTCTAAGAAAATGACATTTTCTATAGGATTATATTTCATACGGGATTTTTTAGAAAATAATGCCGTTTTGTTGAAGAAAATTAATTTTTTGACAGGATTTTATAACATGTTGGCTTTTAAAGAAAAATTATTCCGTTTCTTCGATGAATAATTATATATTTTATAACATAATTTTTTCTTCAAGGAAAATAATGCAGTTCCTTCAAAGAAAATTACTTTTTTGACAGGATTTTATAACATATTGGCTTTTCAGAAAAATAATAGCTTTTCTTCGAAGAAAATTACTTTTTTTGGCAGGATTTTATAACATAATGGCTTTTCAGAAAAATAATGCCTTTTCTTCGAAGAAAATTACTTTTTATAATAGGATTTTATAATATAATGGCTTTTTTTTAGAAAAGGAATGCATTTTCTTCGAAGAAAATTCATTTTCTTGAAAGACTTTTATAACATAATGCCTTTTTTATAAAAATAATGCTGTTTCTTCGAAGAAAATTATTTTTTTCATAGGATTTTATTACATAATGTCTCTTTTAGAAAAAATAATTTCGTTTCGTCGAAGAAAATTTCTTTTTTGACAGGATTCTATAACATATTGTCTTTTTTAGAATAATAATGCCGTTTCTTAGAAGAAAACTACTTTTTTGACAGGATTTTATAACATTTGGTTTTTAAGAAAAATAATGCCATTTCTTCGAAGAAAATTTCTTTTTTTACAGGATTTTATAACATAAAGGCTTTTCTTTTTTAGAAAAAATATCTTTTCATCGAAGAAAATTACTTTTTCTCATGGGATTTCATAACATAATGGCTTTTTAGAAAAATATTGCTATTTCTTCGAAGAAAATTACTTTTTTTACAGGATTTTATTACATAATGGCATTTTTAGAAAAATAAGGCCGTTTTGTCGAAGGAAATTACTTTTTTAACTCGATTTTATAACATGTTGGCTTTTTTAGAAAAATAATGCCGTTTCTTCAAAGAAAATTCCTTTTTTTGACAGGATTTTATAACATATTGGCTTTTCAGAAAAAAAAGCCTTTTCTTCGAATAAAATTTTTTTCTTGACAGGATTTTATAACATAATGTGCTTTTTAAATAAATAATGCCGTTTTTTCGAAGAAAATTACTTTTTTTTTGACAGGATTTTATAATATATCTTTTTTAGAAAAATACTGTTTTTCTTCGAAGAAAATTACTTTTTTGCGAGAATTTTATAACATAATGGCTTTTTATACAAATATTGCGTTTTTTTTTAAAGAAATTTTAGCTTTTCAGAAAAATAATGCCTTTTCTTCGAAGAAAATTACTTTTCTTGACATAATAATAATGACATTATTGACATAATAATAACATAATGCCTTTTTTAGGAAAATGATACAGTTTCTCCGAAGAAAATTTACATTTTATACACGATTTCATAGCATAATAGCTTTTTTTTTTAAATATGCCTTTTCTTCGAAGAAAATCACTTTTATGACAGGATTTGATAACATAATTTCTTTTTTAGATAAATAATGCCGTTTTTTCGAAGAAAAAAATTTTTTTTGACAGGATTTTATAACATATTGGCTTTTCAGAAAAATAATGTCTTTTAAAATTACTTTTCTTGACAGGATTTTTTTTGAAAAAAAATGCCGTTTCATCGAAGAAAATTTACTTTTTAAACAGAATTTCATAACATAATGGCTTTTTTTAAAAAAGATTATGCCTTTTCTTCGAAGAAAATTCTTTTTTTTTTACTAGATGTTATAACATATTGTCTTTTTTAGAAAAATAATGCGTTTTCTTCCAAGAAAATTACTTTTTTGACAGGATTTTATACCATAATGTCTTTTTTAGATAGATAATGTCGTTTTGTCGAAGAAAATTACTTTTTTGACAGGATTTTAAAACGTATAGGCTTTTCAGAAAAATAATGCCTTTTCTTCGAAGAAAATTACTTTTCTTGACAGGATTTTATAACATAATGGCTTTAGAAATAAATGCATTTTTTCGAAGAAAATTACTTTTCTTTTTTTTTAACATAATGTCTTTTTTAGATAACTAATGCCGTTTCTTCGAAGAGAATTACTTTTTTTGACTGGATTTCATAATATCTTTTTTTTTAGAAAAATAATGCCTTTTCATCGAAATGAAATTTACCTTTTTGACAGGATTTTATAACATAATGGCTTTTTATACAAATAATGCCGTTTTTTAAGAAAAAAATTAGTTTTTAAGACAGAATTTTATAACATATTGGCTTTTCAGAAAAATAATCCCTTTTAAAATTACTTTTCTTGAGAGGATTTTTTCATAATCCCTTTTTTGGAAAAAAAATGCCGTTTCATGGAAGAAAATTTACTTTTTGGACAGGATTTTATAACATAATGGCTTAAAAAAAAGATTATGCCTTTTCTTCGAAGAAAATTACTATTTTGACTGGATTTTATAACATTGTCTTTTTTAGAAAAATAATGCCTTTTGTTCAAAGAAAATTACTTTTTGAAAGGATTTTATAACATAATGGTTGAACACAAATAATGCCGTTTCTTCGAAGAAAAAAATTTTTTGACCAGATTTTATAACATAATGGCTTTTTTAGAAAAATAATGTCGTTTATTTGAAGAAAATTACTTTTTTTACAGGATTTTATTAAACAACTAAACAATGGCTTTTTTAGAAAAATAATGTCGTTTTGTCAAAGAAAATTACTTTTTTACAGGATTTTAAAACATATAGGCTTTTCAGAAAGATAATGCCTTTTCTTCGAAGAAAATTACTTTTCTTGACCGGATTTTATAACATAATGTCTTTTTTAGAAAGATAATGCCGTTTCTTCAAAGAAAATAATTTTTTTACAGGATTTTATTACATAATTGCTTTTTTACAAAAATAATTTCGTTTTGTCGAAGAAAATTACTTTTTTTGAGAGGATTTTATAACGCATTGGCTTTTTTTAGAATAAAACTGCCGTTTCTTCGAAGAAAATATGTCGAAGGTAATTTCTTGACAGGACTTTTTAACATATTGCCCTTTTTGGAAAATATAATGCCATTTCATCAAAGAAAATTAATTTTTTTTACAGGATTTTATAATATATTGGATTTTTTAGAAAAATAATGTCTTTTCTTTGAAAGAAAATTACTTTTTTTGACAGGATTTTATACTATATTTGCTTTTCAGAAAAATAATGTCTTTTCTTCGAAGAAAATTACTTTTTTGACAGGATTTTAAAACAATTGCTCTTTATAAAAATAATATCGTTTCTTCAAAGAAAATTACTTTTTTTTACAGGATTTCATAACATATTGGCTTTTTTTAATAATAATGCCGTGTCTTCGAAGAAAATTACTTTTTTGACAGGATTTTATAAGATTGAGTTTTGAAGAAAAATAATGCCTTTTCTCCTAAGAAATCTTTTTACAGGATATCATAACATAATGGCTTTTTTTAAAGAAAAATATGCCTTTTCTTCAAAGAAAATTAATTTCTATAAAAGAACTTTATAACACAATGGCTTTTTAGAATAATATTGCCGTTTCTTCGAAGAAAATTTCTTTTTTTCAGGATTTTACTGGATTTTTTAGAAAAATAATGCCGTTTCTTCGAAGAAAATTACTTTTTTGACAGGATTTTTGAACGTAATGGCTTTTTAGACAAATAATGTATTTTCATCAAAGAAAATCATTTTTTATGGAAATCACTTTTTATGGAAATTACTTTTTTTACATGATTTTATTACATAATGGCTTTTTTAGAAAAATAAGGCCGTTTCTTCGAAGAAAATTACTTTTTTACAGGATTTTATTACATAATGGCTTTTTTTAGAAAAATAATGCCTTTTTTTTTACAGGATTTCATAAAATAATTGCATTTTTAGAAAGGAAATGCATTTTCTTCGAAGAAAATTACTTTTTTCGACAGGATTTTATAACATAAAGACTCTTTTAGAAAAATAATACTTTTCCTTCGAAGAAAAATTATTTTTTATAGGAAAATTTTCTTACAGGATTTTATAACATAATGGCTTTTTTTAGAAAAAAAAGTCCAAATCTTTGAAGAAAAAGTTTTTTTAAAGGATTTTATTACATAATAATTTTTAGAAAAATATTTTAGAAATATCATTTTGTTTTGTCGAAGAAAATTACTTTTTTGACAGGATTTTATAACATATTGGCTTTTCAGAAAAATAATCCCTTTTCTTCAAAGAAAATTACTTTTTTTTGACAGGATTCTATAACATAATGCCTTTTTTTAGAAAAATAATGCCGTTTCATCTAAGAAAATTACTTTTCTAGATAGGATTTTATAACATAAATATAAATAAAGCCGTTTCTTCAAAGAAAATTACTTTTTTACAGGATTTTCTTACATAATGGCTTTTTTTTTTTTAGATAAATAATGTCGTTTCTTCGAAGAAAATTCCTTTTCTTGACAGGATTTTATAACATAATGGCTTTTTTTTAGAAAAATAATGCCATATCTTCGAAGAAAAAAACTTTTTTTACAGGATTTTATTACATAATGTCTTTTTTAGAAAATAATTTTGTTTTGTCGAAGAAAATTACTTTTTTTTACAGGATTTTATAATATTGGGTTTTTACGAAAAATATTATCTTATCGCAGAAAATTACTGTTTTGACAAGAATTTATAACATATTGGCTTTTCAGAAAAATAATGCATTTTCTTCGAAGAAAATTACTTTTTTTGCACAGGATTTTATAACATAATGACTTTTTTAGAAAAATAATGAAGTTTCTTCGAAGAAAATTACTTTCCTTTGGAGTATTTTGTAAATTAATGCCTTTTTTGGAGAAATAATGCCGTTTCTTCGAAGAAAATCACTTTGTTTGACATGATTTTATAATATATTGGTTTTTTAGAAAAATAATTCCGTTTCTTCGAAGAAAATTCCTTTTTTTACAGGATTTCATTTTATAACATTTTGGCTTTTTTAGAAAAATAATGCCTTTTCTCCAAAGAAAATTACTTTTCTTGACAGGATTTTATAACATAATGCCTTTTTTAGAAAAATAATGCCGTTTTTTTTAAAAAGAAATTACTTTTTTACCGGATTTTATTGCATATCTTTTTTAGATAAATAATGCCTGTTTCTTCGAAGAAAATTATTTTTTGACAGGATTTTATAACATATTTAGTTTTTTAGAATAATAATGCCGTTTCTTCGAAGAAAATTACTTTTTTTGACAGGATTTTATAAGAATGGGTTTTTAAGAAAAATAATGCCATTTCTTCTTTATTTGACAGGATTTCTTAACATAATGGCTTTTTTAGAACAAAAATACTATTCCACCGAAGAAAATTACTTTTTATTACATGATTTCATTACATTATGGCCTTTTGAGGACAAAAATGCTGAGAAAAAAACTTATAATTTGAGAAAAAAACTTTTTATTACAGGATTTTATTACATAATGGATTTTTTAGAATAAGAAAAAATTACTTTTTTCCTCATGATTTTATAAGAATGCCTTTTTTTAGAAAAAAAATTCCTTTTTTTTTAAAGAAAATAATATTTTTCCTCATGATTTTATAACATAATGGCTTTTTTAGAATAAAAATGCCGTTTATTTTAAGAAAATTACTTTTTATGACAGGATTTTATAACATAATGTCTCTTTAGAACAGAAGAAAATTACTTTTTTCCACGTAATTTTATAACATAATAGCTTTTTTAGAACAAAAATACCTTTTCTTCGAAGAAAATTACTTTTTAATACATGATTGTGACAGAGAAATCGGCGGGCGTGAAGGCTTTCCGTATTCTCGAAGGAGGCGGCCTAGGCTTTGATTACCATGTAGGATCTATCTAGAATCGAACCCGCGTCCTTCAGAATGCGAAAGGTTGATACATTTGTGCGGCACCGGAGTCGAGATGCCACAGTCATGTATGTGAGCGCAGACGCTCGGATGATAGGGGGAAACTGTATAAGTAGAAGTGGGGTGACGGCAGAAAGGGTTGTTGCGATATTAGCTGCTAGGGATTGTATCGACGACGACGAAGTCTATGTTTTGGTCTGCGAGAAGGCGTTTGACTCGCTTCTTTTCGCTCCCTCCTCAACAAAGACCTGTTGATTTAAATATTTATTTGTCCCCCTCTATTTTTTCCTTCTAGAAGTTATTTCGGCTTTTACATTATTAACATTATTAACGGACGCCAAGTTCGACCTCAAACTCATCCTGTGGTGGACTGGGTCGAGAGAGTTGAGCTGACATGTCGCTTATGTGGGGTCAAGCAGGTCGAGCTAGTCATTCCCCTGCAGCTAACGGGGGGCGTTCTGGACCTTTACCAGCAGCTAAAATTAAGGCTGCGCTATACAAAGCCTTTGCGATGGACCCCTGCACTGCGTACGAACGTTTTACAACCCGGACGTTAATGGCAGACGAGACGGTGGATGTCTTCTTTGCGGCACTGAAGAAGCTGGCGGCCCTGTTTGGGGGATTGCCTGAACGGATCTTCGTGTACACGTTTGTGGCAGGACTCCCGACTCGAGTAAAACAACTGCTGAGGGAGCCCACAAGTATAGAGGCAACGCCGATGGAGCATTTGCTTGAGCGCGCACGGGCTATCGGCAGGGATGAGGCAGAGCTGGGGCAGCCAATTGCAATGGCCGCTTAGACGGCACAGAGTGGCCATACGACCCCCCAGGCTGGACCTTCGAGCCAGAGTGAATTGTTTTCGTTGTGGAAGGCTTGGTCACATGGCTAAGGAGTGCAAGAGTAGCATGGACGAAAGAAATGGGCGCTGCTTCAAATGTGGCGGGGTCGGACACATGGCCTCAAACTGTCCGGGAAACGAACCAGGGGACAAGATGTCAGCGCCTCTCCGCTCCGCGGATAAGAAGTGAACAAGGCACAACCAATCATCCGAGTCCTCGTCGACCAAACACCTTGCTCGGCGCTTCTCAATTCGGACTGCTCTCTCATCATAGTGAGCGCAAGACTATGCCGCACATGGAGCAAGAGAAGCGTTAAAATAACGACCATAAATGGTGACACCCGGGCGTGCTGTGGAGTAGGATCAGTGAGGATTCGTACTGACTGGTGCAAGAGTCTGGTGCATCTGCTATGGTCGATGTGTTAGTGACGCGAAAAGACACTCTGGGCTTCGACCTACTGCTCGGATATGACGCCATCAAGGCACTGAGCGGTGTCCCCATCACACGAGGTGGAATTGTGCAATTCCTGAAGGCCCGGTATGTGCCGCGCTTCACATCGATCGGCCAGACTTCAGCGTAGAGTTTGATCGACTCCAGATCTGGACTGCCTTGTGGAAATGGACAGACGCCAACCAAGCTATGGAATAGCGTCGCAGAGTACCCCGTATCCGCGAACGTTAGGATCACATACGAACAGGAGCTTGACGCCTGGATCAAAGATGGCTGGTTGATCCCGTACCCCGACCAAAAGCTTGGTCCTCCTAAAGGTCTGATCACTTAATGGCAATAGTGCAGCAGAACAAGTCGAAGGTGCGACCAGTTCTGGACTACCGCGAGTTCAACAAATACATTGAGGCTTACACGGCCGATGCCGATGTATGTGCAAGCAAGTTGCGGGAGTGGCGCCAGAAAGGATCAAACGTTTCGTTGCTGGATCTGAGAAAGGCCTATATGCAAGTGCGAGTCGACGAAAGTTTATGGCCATTTCAGACGGTGGTGTTTCGTGGCAAAAGGTACTGCCTGACCAGGCTGGGCTTCGGCTTGAATGTGGCGCCACAAATCATGAAGACCATCATTAGTGCTGTGCTGTGCTGTCCCAAGATGAAGCTATCAAAAAGGCGACGTCGGCGTACCTCGATGACATTTACATCAACGAAGATGTGAAGCAAGCGTCGCACGTCCGAGCGAAATTGGCACAATTTGGCCTGGTTTGCAAGGATCCAGAGCGGCTTGAAGACGGAGCACGCGTATTGGGCCTGAGTGTCAGGGGGAAGAAGGCATCCTGCGATAGAGACGGGGAAGTGTGGTTCCAGGCATTCCTGGAGTTCTCACAAGGCGGACTGTTTTTTTTCCGTGTGCGGAAAACTTGTGGGACACCTGCCAGTGTGTGGTTGGCTTCGTGCAGCCGGACGAATGCGGTGACCTCAGGATGGGACGATGAAACTAGTGATGCCCTCTTCATCCGAAAGATTGTAGAAAATGTTGGGAGAGCAACACACGAGGACCCTGCCCGAGGAGAGTGGTGCGTCAACGGGGAAGAAATGAACGTATGGGTCGATGTAAGTTCATTGGCGCTGGGAGTCCTGTTGGAGAGAGACGAGGCCGTGTTGGAGGATGCATGTTGGTTACGGCCCATGAATGATGCCCAGCACGTCAACCTAGCTCTAGAGTGGCTGGCAAAGAGGCTGCACCTGCACACCGATTCTCTTTGTATCTACCATTGGGGGCCCGACACGCTGACTGGCAAAGCAAGAATACGCACCAAGGCAGCAAGCGAGATGCTGATAAGGCGAAGGCTAGACACCCCAAAGAGCCTAGTCCCGGAGTATAACCTGACAGCATAAAACTGGTCGCGTCGTACTGCAATCTTGCCGACCAGTTGACACGAGTGCCGCACAAATGGTACGTTGCCGTAAAGATGAGTACCGAGCCCGTTGGTGAAACCTGCGCTGCCACAGGGAGCACGATGAACCAGCAGCAGATAAAAGACATCCACGTGCAGAGCGGACACCCAGGCATCAAGAGGACGCTGTATTTCCTGAGACGCGTCGACCAAGGTGGCCAAGGCAGAGATTAAACGAATCGTCAAAAACTGCGAGGTGTGCCAGTTGATTGACCCAGCACCAGTACGATGGCGAAAAAGACGACTGGACACAAATGATGCGTGGCAAATGGTGGGAATGGATATCACCCATTATGGTGGCAACCACTTTCTTACCCTCATCGACTGTGGGCCCACCCGTTTTGCGATTTGGAGATCGTTGGCACAGCAAGACTCAGCGAGCGTTCTTTGACAGCTATTGCCCGTCTTTTACGAATGAGGTGCACCAGAGGAAATATTAGCCGACAATGACACTGCCTTCTATAGCCAGCAAGTAAAGCAGTTTCTGTGTGAATGGGGGGGGCCCGACTCCGGCTGCGAAGCGCGTATGTGCCATCAGGTAACGGTATCACAGGAAGAAGTCACCGCAGTATCAAAAGAATTACTGCTAGGAAGCAGTGCACCGTGGCGGAGACCACATACTGGTACAATGTGACGCCGAAGGACGGGGTGTCCCCGGTAAACGCACCCGCGAATGCCATCTACACGTACCAGGTGCGGGTAAAAGGAATTGACATTGTGCAGTCACCTGTCGACGAAGTGGTTTGCAGGCCATATGCTGTGGGGAATTCCATTTGGGTGAAACCCCCAGGCAGTTGATGTACCACCAGATTCAAGCGGGGGCGAGTGACTGGTGTGGTCAGTCAGCAATCTGTCCTGGTCTACGGAGTCCCGCATCACGTACGCGATCTCCGCCCTGCTGGGGAGGTGGATTATTCTACCGACGAAGATGATGAGCCATCCGGCGCCGAATTGTTATTGAATGTCGCCAATGGTTCCTCCGAAGACACAACCGCTTGCCCGTCGGACGATTCAGAGGCGGAAACTGTGGTGCACGTACCGCTTCGAAGGAGTGCGAGAACAAAAAGTCCACCCCTACCCTGCACATTGTGTGATCATGAGATCAGGGGGAAGTGTGACAGAGAACACAAGGTGAGTGGCGGGTGTGAAGGAAGCGGCCTAGGCTTTGCCTAGCGTGTAGGCCATATCTAGAATCGAACCCGCGTCTCTCAGAATGCGAAAGGGTGACACATTGGTGCGGGCACCGGAGTTGAGATGCCTCAGTCCCGTATGTGAGCGCAGACGCCCGTGTGATGGGGGTAAACTGTGTATAAGTAGAAGTGGGGTGACGGCAGAAATTAGTGTTGCGACATTAGCTGCTAAGGATTGTGACGACGACGACGACGACCATTAGCTGCTAAGGATTGTATCGACGACGATGAAGTCGGTGTTTTTGCCTGCGAGAAGGCATTTGATTCGCCTCTTTTCGCCCCCCCCCCTCAACAAAGACCTGTTGATTTAAATATTTATTTTTCCCCCTCTATATTTTTCTTCTAGAATGATTTTATAACATAAAGGCTTTTTTAGAACAAAAAAGCTTTTTCTTCAAAGAAAATTACTTTTTTCCACATGATTTTATTATATATTGCTTCTTTAGAACAAAAATTCCGTTTCTTCGAAGAAAATGACTTTTCCCACATGATTTAATAACATGAAAAATGGCTTTTTTAGAACAAAAATGCGATTCCTTCGAAGAAAAATAATGTTTATTACATGATTTTATAACATGGCTTTTTGAGGACAAAAATGGCTTTTCTTCCAAGAAAATTTTTTTTTCCACATGATTTTATAACATACTGGCTTTTTTAGAACAAAAATTCCGTTTCTTCAAAGAAAATTACTTTTTACCACATGATTTAATAACATAATGACTTTTTTAGAACACAAATGCCGTTTCTTCAAAGAGAATTAAATGACATCTAAAATATGATTTTAGAACAAAATGACGTTTTTCGAATGAAAATTACCTTTTTTGGAACACGTCCTGCAACATTACCTTTCTGCATTTTCTGCAACATTTTCTGATTCCGTCGTCTTGTGTCGTCTGTTAGCTTAATATTAGGATATCCATCGCTGCGTTCATGACAAAAGTGTCTCCTGTGGACACTCCCACCGAAAAGGTGAACAAAACAATCAACAAAGAGAGAGAGAGAGAGAGAGAGAGAGAGAGAGAGAGAGAGAGAGAGAGAGAGAGAGAGAGAGAGGAACAAACAAAGTCAGACAGAGTAGTGTTCACATTCAAAATGACAGAGGGTGTAGGACTTGCACTCATTCTCATACAATCATTCTCCTCACTGCTGCTACTTATGCGTCCATCAAGTGGGTGGGACCCTCTGCTAAAGGTTGATCTACTCTGCTCTAAGTTGACTTCACTCTCCAAGTCCCTGGTTCCAACTGATCCGGTCAACTGCTGGATTTCAAATCCTATGACTTTAAAAAAATGTTCTCTCCCCAAAATTCTATTTTTAACTCTCATTCGTTTTCGTTTCACAATAGATTTAAAAACCCTTTGTCAAAGAGCTGGTCAAATTTTATGGCTGTCTTGACCTTTAACTAACTCTCAACCTTGCCTTAAGCCAGACTTTTTGTCTCTACCTTAAAGAATTATCACAACTTTTTATCTATTCTAATTCCCTACCTTATCTTAATGGTTCTTCTGATTGACCATCAACACATACAATTATATATATAGATAATATATATATATATATATATATATATATATATATATATAAATACTCACATATGATCTACTATCTCCAATCTACACACACACGTATACACCCACAGATATACATGTACACACATGTACCTTAATCTCATATTGCTTAATTGTATAACTAACTCCTACACCTTGCATGCCCTCAATTGCATTCGTGCAGCATGCATATGCAGCATGCATAGTGTCACAGCGCAGGCATGGACCCTTGCAAGAAATATCAGTTGTTACATTAATTTCATAGTTTTAAGGCATTCTACAAAAGTTTTAAAGTTTTTTTTACTTGTGTCTATGGTACTATGCTCGGGGCACGGTACCAAATGTGGTGATATCCTGGTCATAGCACCAAATATGTTACTGTGCTCCGGGCACGGTACCAAATGTCGTCTTGTAGGTGTGTGTTGTGATGCGGGCCACTTATAGGGTGATGAACCTGCTCGTTCAGACTTTCTGTTCCAAATATTGTTTTGTTGATCCACGGACAGGTTGAAGAAGAGCTGGTTTCGTGCTTTTTCAATTCGGCAGTGTTGGATGATGACCATATTCACCAATGCTGTCAACGGGTCAACAAAACAATAACTACGAAACGCTTATTAATGATTATATACAAAAACATACCTTTATCATACAATGATGAAAATCATGTACAATAACAAAGGGGTGTGGATGTCGAAGTTAAAGTCGGAGTTTGTAAGTTGACCGGCAATATACAGATAAATTCTTATGGCTAAATGGTCAAGTTCAGGACTGAGGTAGCAACGGGCAGTGGCAAAGTGGTGGCAAGGGCTCTGAGTTGTATCTACGGAACCAGCTTTCGATCTTTTTTGTTCCCTCCTCGGGTCTTCCAAAACCCCTGAACATACGGCTCTGATTGGTCAGCCAATAGAAACGCCGGATCAATGGCCTCACAGCGTAAACATCGGGGAGAAATAGAAAATCCCCCCCCACTTCTCTTTGATTCGATAATATTTATTATTGTATAAATGGCTATGTGCGAATCTTAGTTGATTTAGGCACAAGGCCTAAAAAGATGAGTGGGGGAAGAGGCTGGTCATCACTATCCTATCTTTTTAACTTAACTATTCTCATTCGTGACCCGATTCATTCTACAATTTTTCTTTCACCATAAAACCTATTCGCTCAACACTCACCAAAACTTCTCATTCGCTCTATGAAAATTCTACACCTAATCCATATTTACATATTCATGAGGGAGGGGATGATGATATATATGTACAATTAAAAACCTGAATGGAAAAATGAATGACAAAAAAATAAATGAATAAAACATTTGTGTAAAAATAAAATGATTATTAGTATGGGCTCCCCCTCACTTAATATTCTATGGCAGAAAAAACTAGTTCACCGGTTCGAAAAAATTGCTTAGAGGAAAAACAACAAATAAATAAATAAATAAAAATAAAATAAAAATATCTCCTCAAGCAACCGGAGAACTTGAATTTATGTTATCTAATGGGGGTGGGTGGGGAAATAATAAACGAAAAATAATGGGGACTAAAAAAATAAAAATAGGCCAATGAGCTTACATTCTCTAGCTAAGTTAATCAAAATTAAACAAAAAGGTCAAAAATTCTAGTCTACCTTACCTGAGAAGGGTCGACAATGGACTTCCGATTATCTAATATCATTTAGGTACCAATAACCTCGAGCATGAAGGTGAGGTCAGTGCCATCCACGCGACACATTCGCGCCAGCTTCACCCACCTTTCGCCAAACTTCAATGAAGAGGGTCTCTTCCTCTCGGACCGGATTTTCATTTTTATCTGGTGCTTGTAAAAAGCAACCAGGGTCCGAGATGAAAAAGACGGACTAGTCGTGTTCTGCAATCATCCGGCATAGGAAACCGAGACGTAACGTGTGACGTCGTGTCTACACGATTGGTACCCCTTAAGTTGCCTTCAGAAGGATGAAGGATGGCGACATACCAAAGGAGCCCAATTGTTCCAGATAAACCAAAACAGGACCCTTTCTAATTGAATTAGAAAGGTGGGCGGGAGAGGAAGTACTGAAAGACGGTAAAGGGTGTCGCGGAGCCGATAAGGACGTCGACCCGGCGAACATTGTAAAAAGAAATCGAATGACACAAACCAAACAAAGGAGGACAAACAAAGGAGATCTGGTTTAACAGGAAAACGGAAACCTTTATTACCGCAAAACTACAGAAAATGAATGTTGAAAGTGGATAGAATATTGGTCGGGTCGTTGATATCTCAGGTGGGGAAGATGTTGGTTGCGTCAGAGGATCGGTTGTCGAGACGACTGGGAATGTGCGCGTTGGGTACCGCAGGTCGGATGTTGATGTCGATCGTAGCTGACGTGGTGAGTCTTCCGGAGGCCGGAGATATGTTGATGAACCAATGTGAGGATGCTGGTAGGTGAGGTCGAATGACGTTTCGCCGGAGCAGGAAGGAAAACGTAGTACTCAACGGTAGTGTTGCGTTAGCTGATCGCGCATTACTAGTTGGTAAAGTGTTGACAGAACCAGGGTCCGCAACGCATTGAGGGCCTGGTGAAGGAAGTAGCTGGTCGTTGAAGGAAGAGCTGGAAGAGGAGATGACTGGATCGAAGCTGGATCAGGATCGGCAGTAGTCAGGATCGTCGGTGGGCTGGGACGTGTACGGTTTGCCGGTATGTGGGGATACCGTAGGAACGTCGCCAGCGAGGGGCGAGAAGCCGACACCAAGGCGGATCCGGGCCCAGGCAGATGACTGGTCGTTGGTCAGCTGGAATGTGTATGCGGTTCGCCAGTGTCGGGATACTGCAGGAGTACTGACAGCGATAAAACCAAGATGCAACGAACGGGAAGCAGGGGCCGAGTCGGAGCCGAAGCGAAGGCAGAAACCGAGGTAGCTACGAGCGGGAACCGGGGAACTAAGGCAGAGCTGAGGTGAAGAATCGAACCAGAACCGAAGGTGGCTAGAGAGAGAGAGAAAGAGAGAAGAGAGGCGGCAGTAGT
The DNA here is from genome assembly GCA_023376005.1 of Doryteuthis pealeii. Classification (NCBI taxonomy): domain Eukaryota; kingdom Metazoa; phylum Mollusca; class Cephalopoda; order Myopsida; family Loliginidae; genus Doryteuthis; species Doryteuthis pealeii. The sequence goes on along the minus strand of JALAJA010000401.1, from coordinate 21,619 downwards.
TGGCAGTGGTCCTGAAAAGGATCGTTGTGAAGGGAGAGGCTGGCTCAGGAGATGGCCGAGTGGAGTCACGCTAGAAGGCTGGATCAGGGTCGGAAGGACTGGAACATCAGCGGGCAGGAGACTGGAGCAGTAGTTAGGTGGCTGCAGGCAGGAGACCAGGGGCGAAGACCAGGAGCCGAGATGAAGATGCGTAGCTGAGCCGAGGCTAAGAAGGAGCCAAAGAAAGAAGAGAGAGCGTTCTAAATGTTTGCCAGAAGTGGATTTTGCTGGAAAGTTCACCCTAGCTGGACTTTTTGTTTAGCAACCAGAGGCAACTTAGGATGGTTTGATCAAGCCACCTGGGTTGCGACCGCTACGCGATCCTAAGTGCACATGCATGGCGCAGGGTGTGGGGTAAGCTAGGACCCGGTACACCCGGACCAATATTTGAAGTGAGCACACTCGTGCCCTCACTCCAAAATTGTTATTGATTTTAAAGAGAGATACAGAGTGTGTACACGACTCGGCATATCCTGGAGCAATATTTGAAGTGAGCACACTCGTGCCCTCACTCCAAAATCTTTATTGATTTTAAAGAGAGATACAGAGTGTGTACACGACTCGGCATATAGCCGCAAGTTTTATTTGGGAGAGGGGGATGTAAAGCTGGTCATTCTTCCTAAGTTTCTAACTAGTTAGGTACACTCACCGACTGATTCATACAAAAATAAACTTACTTTCTTCTTCTTTTAGCAAACTGCTTCCTGCCGAAACCCAGGAATGAACCAGGGACCTTCAGATTATCAGACAGTCGTAGTCGTCGTAATCGCTTTGCTCTCCCAGCAGTTCTAGTCTTCTCACTAGCACTATCCAACTATATCTTCTCTTCCACTCGTTTCGACAGCCAAAATGCTACTGCAGACTTTCTCCCCGATCTGGGAGGGCAGGTCCCTAAATATCCCATTGCTGTGTTTCATCCGGGCTCCTCACTCTGAATTGCACGTTCGACATTCATCAGCACGCGTCAATCCTGACGACGAGACTCCACATCCGGGTCACTCTGCACGCTCGAGTTCAATTTCCGTGGTAACTCGCCACACTCCCCCCCCCCTCGAACAGGCCACACATATCCAGACTCGTTTCGTTCGTAGGGGCTGGGAATCTGCTCGTCCACACTTCTTGCAGCCTGCTGTCACCAAAATTGCTCATTCTTTCTATGCTTCCTACTTAAGTCCCCGTTTCGATGATGTTGGATGATAAGCACACGATGTATGCTCCGGGTGAGTTAGAGATGGAGGGTGGGGTAAAAACAAGACAAAATTCCGAGAAACTGAAAAGGTGAAAATAAGGGTAAAATTGTGGGTCTTTGGTTGCCCCCTTTCCCTCAATTAATGAGTGGGACCGCCGACTGTCTTCCAATCTTTTAGGTTCAAAAGCAAGTTGGTCGGTTCCTTTATGTCGTGGAGTAGGTGTCCTTAGTGGGGTGGGCAAAAAATGGCGGGGGGGGGAGTTCTGTAAGTCATATTGATTGGGTTGCTAGGAAAGAATTTGACTCCAGGAATGAAAAGGCTAGGGTGATCGGGCAGGTTTAGAAAGAAAAAGATGGATTTGGGGATCCTGGATATGTCCTAAATGAAAAAAAAAACTGGGGTTGATGACACATTTAGCCACTTAACTACGAGAAACTATGGTGTATGTGGAAAGATTGGATGCTGCTTGCTTCCCTTGGTTTGTCTTTGTTTTATGGACTTTGTTTGTCTATCTAGGGGTGGGGTCCCAGACTGAGGAAACCCGTCAGTGCCAGCCATGAATGGCAGGGAGCAACGTTTCCACTCCTGCCCTTGTTCTCACACACAAGCTTGCGGCATTTATCCACCTTTCGTTGAATGTCATGGGTTCGATCATCCTCCTATCGCACTTGATCTTCCCCCTGAGCTGATGCTTAAAATAAGCGATCAGATCCTGACAGGAGAATTCTTCGCCACCATGCAATCTCTTGTTTCGTGTCGTCCATACCACCATTCTAGCTACGGATAGTATAGCGAAAAACACCTTTCGTTTTTCTCCGGAGAATGGCGGACTGACATTGTTTACGATGTAACCAACATCGAGCGGCACCCATTGATTTGGTGCGATACGGACGGTAACCTCGTTTACGTACTCTCAAAACTAACGCACCCTGTTGTAGTGGAAGAAGGCGTGCTCAGCCGTTTCCTCTAAGCCACTGTTGCAGCGGGTGCAAGACGGAAAGTCTGCAGTGTTCGCCCTGTATCGTACGCTTGCGAGCGGTAACGCATTCCGAGCAAGTCGCCAGGTGAGGGAGAACTCGGAGTTGTTTATAAACTCGGTACCCGGCGCCCAATTCCATTGTGAGCGGACCTCCTCCAACGACGAGCAATGCCGCTCCACGTTCCACTAATGCCCGATATAGTTCCCTTCGATGCCATGAGACGTCGCTAGACTCAGGTAGTCTTCGAAGGGCGACGCGACACTCGGATAGAAAACGCGCTTCTCCGCGAGAACCGAGTGGCTGCAGCCGGAGGTTCGGAAAGATGGCCCGGATTCGCTGCGACCACGCGGCTTCTGTGTGCAACGATCGATTCAGAGATGCCAACCTCTCAGCGTCTCGATGAGTCGCTAAGTCCGGCATCCCTAAACCTCCATTACAAGGCCGCAGGGAACAAACCTGTCTGCATACCATTGGCCGGCCCCCCTCCACAAAAAGCAGAAAAGGGCCCGTTCTAATGCCAATAACCGAGCCGCAGGCAGAGGGAGTACAGACAGTCGGTAAAGGATCAAGGGGAAAATGTAGGTGGCCCAAGTCTCCGCCCTGCCCTTTAAGGACAACCGCCTTGGAAACCATCTTCGGATCTGAGATTCCACTTTTGTCTGTACCTCCGACCAATTTCTCTGGACTTGATCAGGCCCGAACCAAACTCTGAGGATGTTGACTGGACCGTCACTCCACCGGAAGGTACCGGGCAGGTTATCGGATCCTGCCCAGGCTCCCAACCGAAGCCCTTCACTCTTTTCTAAATTGATCTTTGCCCCAGTGATTCTCTCGTACCTTGCAAGCGTCTCCTTCACCGCAACTATCTCCGAGACACTAGAGACGAACACGGTGATGTCATCAGCGTACGCGGATACCTTGGCTTTCATGGGGCCAGGAACAGTAATTCCGCGCAGGACCGGACGTATCCACCCATCTCTAAACCAGCGGAGCAGGGGCTCCAGGGCGAGGACATAGAGAAGAGGGGACAGGGGGCAACCCTGGCGCACGGACCGCTCAATCGGAAAGATTCCCGAACGCTTCCCATTCACTTGTACCACTGCCGTCGGGGATTGGTACATAATCTTTATCCATTTGCGGAACTCCGGTTTGAATCCGGCGGTGTCCAGAACAACGTCCAGGAACCGGTGGTCCATCCTGTCGAATACCTTGGACTTATCTAAACTGATCAGCGCGGCACATTGGTCGTCTTTTATCCCCTCAAGAATCATGCGAATAAAATGCAAATTGTTTTGGATCGATCTTCCTTTCGCAGCGTAGTTCTGTTCCAGTTCGATCAGATCACCGACAACAAGTCGCAAACGGTCCAAAATCTTTAATGTTTATGTTTTGAGTTATGGGCCTATAATCATCTAATCCCTCCCAAACATTCCTACCACCCTTCTTCAGCAATGTGATCACACCCTTGGTAATGCGCTTTGGGATTGCTCCCAAGGTAAACCAATTGTTGAACGCATCCGTCAGAATAGGGACAAAAATGTGCGACATCCTCAAGTACAATTCGTAGTGTAAACTGTCCAGTCCTGGAGCTTTGTTGAGGCCGACCTGCTTCAACGCATCACGGACTTCAGAGTCTGTAATCCTCCCCTCACAACTAGCCGCTTTCGCCTCCCCAAGGTGGGGAAAATCGGCTAAATAGTTGTGGAACTCCTGCACCGGGAGGTTCGGCAACCGGGAAAATCGCTCCTGGAAATGCGCCCGAAAGGCCTCCCGCATCTTACACGAAGGGTGTGCCTGTCCGGGGTTACAACACTTCCGATGTATCAGTCTGAAAACCTTCTAAACTCTTCCTGATGCACTCCTGTGTCCAATTTCACGGCTTCGTTGGACACTCTATTTAGCCTAGATCTAACTATGCAACCCTGATAGCGTTCGCTGGCCTCACGCTCAAGGTCCCGTCTAGCTAGACTTAAGGCTAGGGTTGGGGGGATCCCCCATCCAACGCCCGGGAAATTTTATCTTCTATGGCCTTCACTTTCGCTGCCTTATCTAGAGCAAGACGTATTACAAGAGCAAGCAATATTTGATAGTGAACTACCTAATCCTAAACTTAAGGTCAGCCCACCATTTATTCCCAATAACCACCCCCACTAACAGCCGCTGAATAAGTAGAGCCAGCCTCTCACGGTAGTCACGTAACCCCAATACGGAGGTATTTAACTTCCAGCAAGAGACTAGCCTAGGCCTATCGCTTAGGCGAAGAGTGACAGTAAGCAATTTATGGTCACTTTTCGCGTATAAGTGGAACACAAGACAATCTAAAATGTCAACATCGGCTCTTCTAACTAACACTCTGTCCAAATAGCTTTTAATTGGCGCAGAGGGCAAGCTATTCGTCCATGTCCACATCTACCTCCCTAGGTGATCCACATGATACCTGTCGACCAGATCGAACTGGGCCATTAGATCGCTCAGGCTACTTTCACACCAATCCGACCGGCTAGCTCCCCGTCCCGTCCGGTCTAATTTGGAATCAAGGATCGCATTCCAATCTCCCATTGAGGCTTGGTCTGAAACCCAATTCTTAACAGTAAGAATCCGACCCCACTTCGTCAGAGTTCGTGATGGAAATGTGTTTGCAGGCAGAACTAATTCTACGTGGGCGGTTGGAATCGGACTTCTCATAATGCGGAATCCCTGGACAATTTACAGCCTCTTGTGGAAGTCGCTATTGCTCGGTGCATGCTGTAATGCCCAGAAAAACGCATGTTTATGTAAGAATGTGCGTATTTCGGGCCATTAGCGAACGGAAGTGAAGGGGCGACCTAGTTCCGAAAGGCCTGCGTGCTGATCAATCAGGTCAGTTGGTTGACCTGTATTTTTTTTAAGTCAGGGAGAAGTAGAGGGGTACAGGGAAAGCGAGTGTTTGGAGCATCGTAGTAGTACGCTGTGTACGTTATGCAACAAGGGTAAAGTTAAATGTGCGAGCTGCAGACCTCAGCACTCCCCTATAAGGAAAGCCTCCTCCGTGACCATATGCAGATATTGGCCACGACCTTTTCAAGTACCGCCGACCAGTTTTTCTCCAGCTGTAGATCAGGACCGAACTAGACGCCGAGTATCTTGCACGGCCCGTCTGTCCAGCTGAAGGGACCGGCACAACCCTTCCTCGAACCGAACCGTAGACCTATCGACTTGTCACGGTTAATTCTGACCCCTGTCTGTCACGGTTTCATATTTTCCCAGTTATGCGCTGACCTCCTCGACACTACTCGTTACAATCAAAGTCACATCGTCAGCATAGGTGGTATACTTGGCCGAAGTGCTAGCACCAGGCAAAGTAATCCTGCGAAGGACCGGGTTCGCCCTTATCTTGCGCAGGAAGGTTCCAACACAAGAACGTACAGAAAGGGCGATAGCGGACAACATTGCCGAATCGATGGAGATAAAGTGAAGGGTCTCGATCTTACTCCGTTCACCTCCACCATGACTCCGGGGGACGCATACAGAAACCGAATCCAAATTCACGCCAAAACCGACCGCAGAAAGAACAACCTCCAGAAACCCATGGTCAACCCTATCGAAGGCCTTGGACTGATCTAAATTGATCAGTGCGGCTTTATTGTCGACTTTGTCTATGATCGTGCGAATCATATGAAGACTGTCCTTGATAGTCCTGCCCTTCACAGCACAAGACTGTTCAGAGGCTACTAAACTAGTCAGGACAGTCTGCAAAGGATCTTTGCCAAAATCTTCAAGTCAGTGTTTAACATCGTCAAAGGGCGAAAGTTACTAATCCCATGCCCTCCATGTTTGTCCCTACGTAGCAACTTTACTACTCCCCGGGTAAAACGTCGAGGAATAGACCCCTGTTTCATCCAGTTATTGGAGACAGTTGCCAGCAAGGGCACAAACATGGGTGACAGCCTCAAGTACACATCGTAGGGAAGACCAGAAATTCCAGGGGTCTTCTACAACCAGACCGACTTCAGCACCTGTCGGATTTTGTCCTCTGTAATGCGCCCCTTAGCCACCCAGCCACTTCCGTCTCCTGAAGGCGAGGGAAGTCGGCAAGATAGGCGTTGAACTAAGCCGGGGCTCGTCGCCGCGTGATGGCGTTTGTTCTGGGGTGTTAGTTTTTGAAGTGTTTTTTTTTTGGGGGGGGGTGATTTAGGAGTGGTAGTGATGGAGCTGGTTGGGTATATGACGGGGGTGTTTTTGTTTTTATTGGTGGGTGTGGGCAGCAGAGGAGGATGAGCTCCCTTTTGCCCAAGCACTGTCATTTTGGGGGTGGCATTGTGGTGTCATGCGATGGCGTGGGGGTTTCTCAGTGTTTTTTGATTTGGTGAGATGGGCATGGTGGAGCGGGGACATCCTAAAGAAGTTGTTGTGTCTTTCGCCCTGACCATTTCGGCTTTCCATTTGAGCAGCTTCTCCTTCCCCGGACTGACACACTTGGCCCTGGCCATTCCCGCATACGACTGCAGGGTCTCTTCCACGGTGCCTGTTGGGTTTTCTATGAGAGACTGTGGTACCGCTGAATGGACCTTTCTCCCGCCTTTTCCCACTGTCAGCCACTAGCCCTTTTCATTCCCCGTTGTCCCCAACGAGGAAGTCTTAGGGGAAGGGGTGTTGATGTTCCACCTCGACCTTCTCGGATGCCATGGTCCAGCCTCTTTTACCCCGGTGACTTGGGAAGTGAGAGAGGATCACGCATTTTTGAAGTCGCAATCTCGGGAGCCTTGTTTCCCGGGCAGTTGGAAGCAAAGTGACCAATCCTGTTACAATACCAATACGCGGGCTTCCTTCTGGTTACGATCACGGAGAGTCTGCGTCCCTCCAAGTCCAGCCAGTTGCGAATGGAGTCGAACGCTTTCTTCTCTAACATGATGTCAAAATTCCACTCCCACTGCATATCGTCATGTCTGGCGGCTACTAAGTCACCATACTTCGTGAAGTAGCCAGTCAGGTTCTCGTCTATGAGGTAGCTAGTCACCGTGGTCTTCCACCGCCCCAGGTATTCCACTGAGAATCACCCCTTTCACCTCGGTGGGTTTTGGTGAGGGCGACGGCATCTCCAGTGGTCGGCAACAGCATGTCCCACATAGCGTAAGAGGTTATAGAAATAATAGCTAATACCTTTACGCCCAAACTTGACAGTGTTTATGTTCTCAAGTCCTTCGAGGTCTTAAGTAGCTTTTTGATACTACTGTCGACCACGAAGACAGACACCGTTCTTTTCAGTTGTTCGGCTTTGAGCTCGTCCAGGTTGTACAAGAGCCCTTGTTCATGTACTTGGTCAGAGCTCTGGACGAGCTCATCAATATCTATTTCTATTTTTGGCTTAGAGACCCAAACATTGTTGGGAGATCCCCCACTTGCCGTGCTCGTTGTAGCTTTGAGTAAGGGTTCCTTAGAAGGCGGCTTTTGTTGCAGTTTCTTTTTATTGGGAACAGAGTCATCTTTTTTTTGTGTTCCTTATCGGGAACAGAGTCTTTTTTGGGTTGCTGCTGACCCCCTTTCTCGGGGGTCTTAAACAATGCCTTTTTGGCCGACCATAAGGCTGATAAAAAGGCAAAACGCCTACCCTTTTTGTCATTGGGAAGGAACGCACCAGGGTAAAATGCGTCAGTCTGGGGTCTCGTCGGTCGTCGATCTGGTTTTGTTGAATTCTCTGCAAAAAATGACTCGCACAGAGCAAGAAGAAGAAAGAAAAGCAACTGACCAGTGCTTGTCATGATTAACGCGGTTAAATGAAAATGGGTAGGGGAAAATAAAACTACAAATGGTCTTGCTTGAATGTAAGAAAGAATTTATTCACAAATGTCTCTGAAAGGGGGCAAAAAGTTAAAGATATACAATACAAACTAATTGCATGCAATTCCCAAGCAGGGGTCAACTAAATTGATACAAATTTAGGAGCCAAATAACAGTTTAAAATAAAATGTATATAAAAAAGGAGGAATGTTCAACTTACAGGTAATGTAAGGGTGTAGACAAAGTGACCCTTAAAATATATATTCTCTCAAACAGGTGAAGCAAAAAACAGTTTGGGAGAAAAATAAAAAGTCCTTTCAATAATTCTTGCCTCCTCTCGCCAGAAACAAGGTTCTCTTCTGTTGGCATGTGTATGTTGTATCGCCACAGCTTCTCTCACCAGAAGTTAGTTTTGCGCGACGTCCTACTGGCTTTCTCGTCAGAGGTTTTTGCTAGAACTACGTGCGTCGTTTTCAGGGATCTGGGGTGACGTCAGATAGTAGTAACCACGGTTCTGCAATAGAATTTCTCGTAGAGACTGGCCAATGTCCATGAATCCAGCTTTCTCACGGACTCTCGTCAGACTATGCAAAAAAGTGTAGACAATCTACAGGTTTTTCGTAAGAGAGATAGAAACGTCTTCTCTCCTTGAGACCCTGAATCCAAAAGAGACCAATATAGGTGTCACGTGGCCTGCTTCCGGAGCCGGTCACATGGAGTTTAGTTTACTTTCATAGCAAGATAGGAACAAAATATATTGAAAGACGGACGGGCATGAAAAATACATATTTTTTGGAAAAAATAAGAATTACAATAATAATGAGCATCAGTAAAAAAAAAAAAAAAAATTAAAAAAATTAAAAAAAGGCAAAATAATATTACACGTGTAATTTATTTTTGATACATTTAAAACTATTTTTTGGTCAATTTTGATAAAATATATCTTAAGATGGCCGCCGTGAGTTGCTGTAAAACCCGTGTTTACAAAATAAATTTAAACCTCCCAATTGAAAAAAAAATGTTTTTCAGTGTTGATTTATCAATGAATGAATTTTATAATTCATAAGTTATACATTCACAAATCTGATTTTTGGTTATTTTTTAAAACTGGGTTGTGGGGTAAAATTTGTTTTGTAAAAACACGGATTTTTTGACAAATTGAGTATACCTAGCGTGACCTATTCGGCATTCCCCTTTTGGGTGCTCTGGGCACCGGGCAATATACCCAATCCTACCTCTCTTAGACAAGGGGGCAGGTGCTGCCTGGTAAGACGACCCCTGCGATCACGTGATTTATTTTATATATTACTGGCTGATTTATTTTATATATTACTGGCTCGAAGCACCCGAGCACAAGGTAAGTATATGTTTTTTGCCCACCTGAACAGCGAATTTAAAAAAAAGAAAAATAACATTACATATGCAATTTATTTTTAATACATTTAAAACAATTTTTTTGTCAATTTCGATCCGTTCGGCCATTTTGGCTCTTTTTAAATGGCTTGTAATGGCTTGTTTACAAATTTAATGTAACATTCGCGATTGCAAAAGATTTACCAAAAATCAGGGAATTATCTGATTTTAATGAAATTTTCAGTATTGATTTATCAATTAATGAATTTTATAATGCATCAGTTATTTTATTTCAAAACTTTAATTTAGTATTTTTGCTATGAAAAATTCATTAAAAATATGAAAATGATGTTAAGTTTAAAATGTTATATTTTTAGAGGTAATTTATGAGGAAGTTCGTCCCGGTCCCCTGCCTCCGAATTTGCTGCCCGGTGAACTATTAAATACCAACCCCAACTAGTACCGCTACAGCGGTGTTACTTGAAAGAAAACAACCAACTCAAATAACAACCCCAACTATCGTATCGGCGCCTATTTGAGGGGTGGGGGGCTCTTTTTTGTCTTAATTCTTGTTTATTTATTTTTTCCATTCGAAAGAAAAAAACATTAAACCGTTTTTTGTCCTAATTCTAATTTTTCTTTTTTTGTCATATTTCTTATTATCATAATTTGTCGTAATTCTTGTTTATTTATAGAAATTTGTCATATTTCTTGTTTAGATAGTTTTGAACAGACTGAGATAGATATTTTCAACAGTAAATAGATAGATAGATAAACAAAACGATATAGATAGATAAACACAAAATGATATAGATAGATAAACACAAAATGATATAGATAGATAGATAGATAGGTAGGTAAACAAAACGCAACGATATAGATAGATAAACACAACAATATAGATAGATAGATAGATAGATAGATAGGTAAACACAACGAGATAGATAGATAGATAGATAGATAGATAGATAAACACAACAATATAGATAGATAGATAGATAGGTAGGTAAACACAACGATATAGATAGATAGATAGATATATAGGTAAACAAAACGATATAGATAGATAGATAAACAAACAAATAGATAGATATGAACAAATGGAAATAGATAGATATGAACAAATGGAAATAGATAGATATGAACAAATGGAAATAGATAGATAGCTAGATCTACTGAAAGAAAAACAAATGTCACTTCGATGAATTACAAGTAAAAGAAAAAATGTTTAAAAAGTTCAAAATATTTAGATATTCTTGTTTATTTAAACTAAAAACAAGACATTAAACAAACATGAATAAAAGAAAATCTGAGTATTTAGATAATCTTTTATAAAAAAAAATGTCAGGTCATTTTTAATTAAAAAAAAACTTTTTTTATGGTAAAACAGTCCATTCTTTTGTTTTTTTTTTGTTTAAACTAAAAACAAGACATTAAACAAACATGAATAAAAGGAAATCTGAGTATTTAGATAATCTTTTATATAAAAAAAAATGTCAGGTCATTTTTAATTAAAAAAAAACTTTTTTTATGGTAAAACAGTCCGTAAAAATGTCAGGTCATTTTTAATTTAAAAAAAACATTTACGACAAATTACGATAATAAGAATTACGACAAAAAAAGAAAAATTAGAATTACGACAAAAAACGGTTTAATGTTTTTTTCTTTCAAATGGAAAAAATAAATAAACAAGAATTAAGACAAAAAAGAGTTGGAGTTGGTATTTGATAGTTCACCTGGTAGCAAATTTGGCAGGGACCGGGACGAACTTCCTCATAAATTACCAAAAAGTAGAATAAAATTGGCATGCCTTTATTCAAATAGTAGAATAAAGGTGGAAACCCTATTATCAAATTGTAGATGATGGTGGTAATGCTATTATCAAATGTTAGAATAAACCCCGATTATCAAATACTTGAATAAAGGTAGCAACCCTATTATCAAATAATAAAATAAAGGCGGCACCCTTCTTATCAAATAGTAGAATGAAGGTGGTAAACCTATTATCAGAATAAAGATAAGAACACTATTATCAAATAGCAGAATAAAGGTGGCAACACTACTATCAAATAGCAGAATAAAGACTGCAACCCTATTATCAAATAGTATAACAAAGGTGGGAAACGTATAATCAAATAGTAGAATACAGGGAGCAACCCTATTATCAAATAGTAGAATAACGGTGGCAACCCTATTATCAAATACAAGAATAAAGCTGGGAACCCTATTATCAAATACAAGAATAAAATTAGAACCCCTATTATCAACTAGTAGAATAAAGGTAGCAATCTTATTATCACAGAGTAGAATAAACGTGACAACCCTAATATAATATAGTATAATAAAGGTAGGAACCCTATTATCGAATAATAGAATAAAGGTGGGAACCCTATTATAAAAAAGTAGAATAAAGGTAGGATCCCTATAAATATATAGTAGAATAAAGTTGGAACCCATATAATCAAATAGTAGAATAAAGGTGGCAACACTATTATCGAATAGTAGAATAAAGGTAGCAACCCTATTATCGAATAGTAGAAATGGTACACCTATTTTTGAATAGTAGAAAAAGGTGGCAACTCTATTATCAAATAGTAGAATAAAGGTGGCAATCCTATTACCAAACAACAGAATACTTGGAGCAACCCTATTATTTAATAGTAGAATAAAGGTGGCAACCCTATCATCAAAAAGTAGAATATAGGTGGAAACCCTATTATTGAATAGTAGAATATAGGTGGAAACCCTATTATTGAATAGTAGAATAACGTGTGAACCCTAAAATCACCCTAAAATCAAAGACTATTATCAGATAGCAGAATAAAGCTGGGAACCATTTTATACAAAAATTGAATAAAGGTTGCAACCCTATTATAAAAGAGTAGAATTAAGTTGGCACCCCTATTATCAAACAGTAGAATAAAGTTGGCCCCCCTATTATCAAACAGTAGAATAAAGTTGGCCCCTCTATTATCAAACAGTAGAATAAAGGTACCAACCCTATTAACAAATCATAGAATAAAGTTAGCAACCCTATTATCAAATAGTAGAAGAAAGGTGGGGACCTATTATAAAATAGTAGAATGAAGCCAGGAACCCTTTTATTCAATAGTAGAATAAAGGTAGCAACCCTATTATCAAATAGTAGAATAAAACTGGCAACCCTATTATCAAATAGCAGAATAAAGGTGGCATCCCTATTGTCAAATAGTAGAACCAATGTGACACACCTCTTATCGAATAGTAGATAAACGTGGCAACACTAATATCAAATAGTACAATAAAGTTGGCACCCCTATTATCACATAGTAGATTACAGGTGGCAACCCTATTATTTCTAATACTAGAATAAAGATAGTAACCTTATTATCAAATAGTAGAGCAAAGGTGGAAAACGTATTATTAAATAGCAAAATACAGGTAGCAACCCTGTTATCAAATAGTAGAATAAAGGTGGAACCCCTGTTATCAAATAGTAGAATTAAGTTTGCATCCCTATTATCAAATAGTAGAATAAAGGTAGGAACCCGATCAAATAGTAGAATAGATGTGGTAACCATATTATGAAATAGTGGACTGAATGTGGGATATCTGTTATCAAATTGTAGATAATCCTATGGTGGGAATCCTATTATAAAATGGTAGAATAAAGGTTGCAACCCTATTATCAAAAAGTAGAATAAAGGTGGCAACCCAATTATCAAACAACAGAATATTGGTAGCAACCCTAATATTGCATAGTAGAATAAAGGTAGCAAACCAATTTTCGAATAGTAGGATGAAGGTGGAAAAATATTATTAAATAGTAGAATAAAGGTGGATACCCTATTATCAAAAAGTAGAATAAAGGTTGCACCCCTATTACTGAATAGTAGAATAACGGTGAAAAACCTATTATCAAATAGTAGAATAAAGGTGGGAAACCTATTATCAAATAGTAGAATAAAGGTGGGAAACCTATTATCAAATAGTAGAATAAAGGTGGGAACCTATTATCAAATAATAGAATAAAGGTGGGAAACCTATTATCAAATAATAGAATAAAGTGGGAAACCTATTATCAAAAGTAGAATAAAGGGAAACCTATTATCAAATAGTAGAATAAAGGTGGGAAACCTATTATAAATAATACAATAAAGGTGGGAACCTATTATCAAATATTAGAATAAAGATGGGAAACCTATTATCAAGAGTAGAATAAAGGTGGGAAACCTATTATCAAATAAAAGAATGAAGGTGGCAACCCTATTATCAAACAACAGAATATCGGTAGCAACCCTATTGTTGAATAGTAGAATAAAAGTGGCAAACCTATTTTCAAATAGTAGGATAAAGGTGGCAACCCTATTATCAAATAGTAGAATAAAGGTGGCATATTATTGAATAGTAGAATAACGGTGGCAACCCTATTATCAGATAGCAGAATAAAGCTGTGAACCCTAATATACAAACATAGAATAAAGGTGGCAAACCTATTATAAAATAGTAGAATAAAGTTGGCACTCCTATTGTCAAAAAGTAGAAAAAAAGGTAGCATCCCTATTATCAAATAGTAGGATAAAGTTAGAATAAAGGCAAGGCCCATTATGAAATAGTAAAATTAAGCCAGGAACCCTTTTATCAAATAGCAGAATAATGGTGTCAACCCTATTATCGGAAAGTAGTAGAATAAAGTTGGCATGCCTTTTTTCAAATATTAGAATAAAGGTGGGAAACCTATTATCAAATTGTAGATAAAGGTGGCCCCCATATTATCAAATAGTAGAATAAAGGTAGCAACCCTATTATCGAATAGCAAAATAAAGGTAGGAACCCTATTATCAAATAATAGAATAAAGGTGACACCCCTATTATCAAATAGTACATAGCAACACTATTATCAAATAGTAGAATGAAGATGGTAAACCTATTATTAAATATCAGCATTAGGCTAGCAACTCTATTATCAAATAGCAGAATAAATATGGCACCCCTGTTATAATATAGTAGAACAAAGGTAGAAAACGTATTATCAAATAGTAGAATACAGGTAACAACACTATTATCAAATACCAGAATAAAGCTGGCATCCTGATTAACAATTGTAACGACCCAATTATCAATAGAATAAAGATAGCAACCCAATTATCAAATCGTAGAATAACGGTGGCAACCCTATTATCAAATAGTAGAATAAAGGTAGCAACCCTATTATCAAATAGTAGAATAAAGGTAGCAACCCTATTATCAAATAGTAGAATAAAGGTAGCAACCTTATTATCAAATAGTAGAATAAAGGTGAAACCCCTTTTATCAATTAGTAGAATAAAGGTAGAACCCTATTATCAAATAGTAGAATAAAGATGCCAACCATATTATGAAATAGTAGAATAAAGGTAGCAACCCTCTCATCAAATAGTAGTGTTATAAACCGTATTAGCATGCAAGCGTATGGTGATGAGGAAATGAACAAAACACAGATTTTAAGTTTAAATATTGTGTTTTAGTAGTAGAATCTTTTGTATCGTCGAGTGATATAGAAATGTTCGGTAGTTGACTTGTTGATTTGACTGCCTGGTGAGGTCAGGTTTGGGTAAGTTGGGGATGTGATCCGCCGCCTTTGATGTGTCCTTCTGTGAGGTAGCGCTCGTCGGGCCTGCATTCGTGATGGTGTCTGAAGCTCTAACTGCCGGTGCCTTTCAAGGCTGTTCGTTTTATAGAGATTGGTAGCCAAAGTTGGATCAAATGAAGATATTTTCATTTCACCCGGAAATCGCTTTCATTGGATGATAATGCGAATTTTATTTACCAATTTTTTATTTTTATTTAATTTTGGGAATTGACTATCAAAGCGGAACTCCCGATCGGAGCCCATGCGCAGATATATGTTAAAATGGTCATTCCGTTTTAGGTAACGATAGAGGACACTTCCGACTTTGTCCATCCCGTTGGCGAGTGTATGTAGCTTGTATTAGTGAATCGGGAGATTTCGACTTTTGCTATACAACAGTAGCATGAAGTTGGCATCCCTAAAATCAAACCGTAGAATAAAGGTGGCAAAACTATTATCAAATATCAGAATAAAGGTAGCAACCCTATTATCAAATAGTAAAATAAAGGTGGAACCCCTATTATCAATTAATATAATAAAGGTAGCAACCCTATTAACACATAGTAAAATAAAGATGGCAACCCTATTATAAAATACTACAATAAAGGTAGCGACCCTATTATCGAATAGTAGAATAAAGATGGGAACCCTAATATCAAATAGTAGATTAAATTTGGCATCCTTATTATGAAATAGTAGAATAAAGATGGCAACCCTGTTATCAAATAGTAGAATAAAGGTGGAACCCCTTTTATCAATTAGTAGAATAAAGGTAGAACCCTATTATCCAATAGTAGAATAAAGATGGCAACCATATTATCAAGTAGTAGAATAAAGTTGGAAATCCTATTATAAAATGGTAGAATAAAGGTGGCAACCCTATAATCAAATAGTACAATAAAGTTGGAACCCCTATTATCAATAGTAGAATAAAGGTAGCAACCCTATTTTCGATTTGTAGGATAAAGGTGGGAATCCTATAATCAAATGGTAGAATAAAGCTGGCACCCCTATTATCAAACAATAGAATAAAGGTGGCAAACCTATTATAAAAGAGCAGACTAAAGATGGGAACCCTATTATCAAATAGTACAATAAAGGTGGCAACCCTGTTATCAAAAATTAGAATAATGTTGGCACACATATTAACCAAAAGTAGAATAAAGTTAGCAAACCTATTATCAAATAGTAGAATAAAGTTGGGAGGCCTATTATCAAATGGTAGAATAATGGTGGCAACCCTATTATACAACTTCAGAATATCAGTAGCAACCCTATTATTGAATAGTAGAATAAACGTGGCAACCCTATGATCAGATAGCAGAATAAAGCTGGGAACCCTATTATACAAAAATAGATTGAAGGTGGCAAACCTATTATAAAATAGTAGAATAAGTTGGCACTCCTATTATCAAACAGTAGAATAAAGGTAGTATCCCTATTATTAAATATTAAAATAAAGTTAGCAATCCCATTATTAACTAGTAGAATAAAGGTGGTGACCTATCATAAAATAGTAGAATAAAGCCAGGAGCTCTTTTATCAAATAACAGAATAAAGGTGGCAACCCTATTATAAATAGTAGTATAAAGGTGGGAAAGCTATGATCAAATAGTAGAATAAAGGTAGCAACCCTACTATCAAATAGTAGAATAAAGATAAAAGTCCGATTATAAAAATGTTGAATAATGGTGGCAACCCTATTCTCAAATAGTAGAAAAGATGTGATAGACCTCTTATCGAATAGTATATAAACGTGGCAACCCTATTATAGTAGAACAAAGTTGGCACCCTTGTTATCAAATAATAGAATAAAGGTAGCCACCCTATTATCGAATAGTAGAAAAAACTTAGCAACCCTATTATGAAATACTACACTAAAGGTAGCAACCCTATTATCAAATAGTACAATGAAGTTGGCATCCCTAAAATCAAACAGTAGAATAAAGGTGGCAAACCTATTATCAAATAGTAGAATAAAGGTAGAATAGTAGAATAAAAGTTATTATCAATTAGTAGAATAAAGGTTATTATCAAATAGTAGAATAAAGGTAGATCAAATAGTAGGACAAAGGTGGAAAACGTGTTATCAAATAGTAGAATACTGGTAGCCACCCTATTATAAAATAGTAGAATATGAATGGCAACCCTATTATCAAATACCAGAATAATTTGGGAACACCAATTTCAAATAGTAGAATGAAGTTGGCACCCCATTATCAAATACTAGAATTAAGGTAGCAAACCTATTATCACATAGTAGAATAAATGTGAAAACCCTATTTTCAAATGGAAGAATAAAGGTAGCAACCCTATTATCGAATAGTAGAATAAAGGTGGGAACCCTATTATGAAATAGTAGAATGAAGTTGGCATCACTATTATCAAATAGTACAATAAAGGTGTCAACCCTTTTATCAAATATTAGAATAAAGGTAGCAACCATATCATCTAATAGTAGAATAAAGGTGGAACACCTATTACTAATTAGTAGAATAAACATAGCAACCCTATTATAAAATAGTAGAATAAAGATGGCAACCCTATTATCAAAGAGTATAATAAAGTTGGAACCCCTATTACCAAATAGTAGAATAAAGGAATAATAGTAGAATAAAGGTGGCAAACCTATTAATGAATAGTAGGATAAAGGTGGCAACCCTATTATCAAAATGTAGATAATCAAATAGTAGAATTAAGGTGGGAAATCTATTATCAAATAATTAAAAAAAGGTGGCAACCCTATGATCAAAAAGTAAAATAAATGTGGAGACCCTATTATTGAATAGTAGAATAACGGTGACAACCTTACTATCAGATAGCAGAATAAAGCTGGGAACCCTATTATACAAAAATAAAATAAAGCTGGCAAACTTATTATAAAATAATAGAAAAAATTTGGCACCCCTATTATCAAAGACCATTATTAAATAGTAGAATAAATGTGGGGACCTATTATCAAATAGTAAAATAAAGCCCGGAACCTAATGGTGGCAACCCTATTATCAAACATCAGAATATCGGTAGCAACCCTATTATTAAATAGTAGAATAAAGTTGGCAACCCTATTACCAAATAGAAGAATAAAACAGGCAACCCTATAATCAAATAGCAGAATAAAGGTGGGAAACCTATTATAAAATAGTAGAATAAAAGTTGCAACACAATTTTGAAATCGTAGAATAAAGATAGCAATCCTATTGTAAAGATGTAGAATAAAGGTGGCAAACCTATTATCAAATAGTAGAACAAATATGACACGTCCCTTAGCGAATAGTAGATAAACGTGGCAACACTATTATAAATAGTACAATAAAATTGGTACGCCTTTTATAAGGTAGCAACCATATTATTACATAGTAGAATAAAAGCGGAAAAACTATTATCAAAAAGTAGAATAAGGGTGGCAACCCTATTATAAAAAATAGAATGAAGTTGGCATTCCTTTTTTCAAATAGTAGAATAAAGGTGGCAACCCTATTATCACACTGTAGATAATGGTTGGAATCCTATTATCAAATAATAGAATAAAGTAGAATAAAGGTCGATACCCTATTATCAAATAGTAGAATAAAGATAGCAACCCTATTATCAAATAGGAGAATGAAGGTGCTAAACCTATATTCAAATCTCAGAATAAAGCTAGGAACACTATTATCAAAGAGCAGAATAAAGGAAGCAACCATATTATCACATAGTAGAATAAAGGTGGCAACCCTATAATCAAAAAGTAAAATAAAGGGGGCAAACCTATTATAAAGAAGTAGAATAAAGTTGGCATGCCTTTTTTCTAGTAGTAGAATGAATTATCAAATTGTAAATAATGGTGAGAATCCTATTAGCAAATGGTACGATAAAAGTGGCAACCCTATTATTAAATAGTAGAATAAAGGTGGCACCCCTATTATCAAATACTAGTATAAAGCTGGTAAACCTATTATAAAATATCAGAATCAAGCTAGGAACATTATCATCAAGTAGCAGAATAAAAGTGGCAACCATTTTATCAAATAGTGAAACAAAGGTGAGGAAACAAATTAACAAATAGTAGAATAAAGGTTACGACCCTATTATCAAATAGTAGAATAAAGGTTACAACCCTATTATCAAATAGTAGAATAAAGGTAGCAACCCTATTATCAAATAGTAGAATAAAGATGCCAACCATATTATCAAATAGTAGAATAAAGGTTACAACCCTATTATCAAATAGTAGAATAAAGGTAGCAACCCTATTATCAAATAGTAGAATAAAGATGCCAACCATATTATCAAATAGTAGAATAAAGGTAGCAACCCTATTATCAAATAAAAGAAAAAAGGTGGAACCCCTATTATCAAATAGTAGAACAAAGGTGGAATCCTATTATCAAATAGTAGAAACCCTATTATCAAATAGTAGAATAAATATTATTAATTAGTAGAATAAAGGTAACAACCCTGTTATCAAATACTAGATTAAAAGTGGCAACCCTATTATCAAAAAGTGGAATAAAGTTGGCATGCCTTTTTTTCAAACAGTAGAATAAAGATGGCAAATTATCAAATCGTAGATAACGGTGGGAATCCTAATATAAAATAATAGAATAAAGGTAGCAACCCAATTATCAATTAGTAGAATAAAGGTGGCAAATCTATTATCAAATAATAGAACAAAGGTGGAACCCTATTATCAAATAGTAGAATAAAGGTGGGAAATGTATAATCAAATTGTAGAATACACGTAGCAACCCTATTATCAAATAGTAGATTAAAGGTGGCAACCCTATTATCAAATACCAGAATAAAGCTGGCAACCCTATTATCACATAGAAAAATAAAGGTGACAACCCTATCATCGAATAGTAGAATAAAGGTACCAACACTATTATCAAATAATAGAAAAAAGCTGGTAAACCTATTATCAAATATCAGAATAAAGCCAAGAAGTAGTAGAATAAAGGTGGGTACACTATTGTGAACTAGTAGAATGTAGTTGTCTTCCTTATTATCAAATAGTAGAATAAAAGTGGCAACCCTATTACTTGTAGATAATGGTGGGAATCCTATTGTCAAATAATAAAATAAATGTAACTACCCTATTTGTCAACTAGTAGAATAACGGTAGCAACCCTATTGTCAAATAGTAGAATAAAGTTGGCATCCCTATTATTAAATAGGATAAAGGTGGCAACCCTATTATGAAATAGTTGAATAAAGGTAGAACCCCTATTATCAAATAGTAGATTAAAGGTGAAACCCCTATTATCAAATAGTAGAATAAAGGTATCAACCCTATTATTGAATCGTAGTATGAAGGTGGGAACCCTACTATCAAATTGTAGATAATGGTGGGAATACTATTATCAAATATTAGAATAAAGCTGGCACCCCTATTATCAGAGTAGAACAAATGTGACACCTCTCTTATTGAAAAGTAGATAAACCTGTCACGCCTCTTATCAAATATTAGAATAAATGTAGCAACCCTATTATCAAATAGTAGGATAAAGTTGGAACCCCTATTATCAATTAGTAGAATCAAGGGAGCAACCCTATCATCAAATAGTGGAATAAATGTGGCACCCCTATTATCAAAAATTAGAATCAAGGTAGCACACCTATTATCAATGAGTAGAAAAAACATAACGACCCTATTATCACATAGTAGAATAAAGGTAGCAACCTTATTATCGGATCCTAGAATACGGTTGGGAACCCTATTTTCAAATATAAGAATAAAGTTGGCATCCCCATTATCAAATCGTAGAATAAAGGTAGAAACCCTATCATCAAATAGTAGTACTATTTATTAAATAGTAGAATAAAAGTGGCAACCCCATTAGGAAATAGTAGAATAAAAGTGGCAACCCTATTAGGAAATAGTAGAATAAAGGTAGCAACCCTATTATCAAATAGTAAAATAAAGGTGGAACCCCTATTATCAAATTGTGGAATAAAGGTGGGAACCCAATTATCAAATAATAGAACAAAGTTGGCAACCCTATTATTAAATAGTAGAATAAAGGTAGCAACCCTATTATCAAATAGCAGAATAAAGATGGCAACCCTATTATCAACTAGTAGAACAAAAGGAGAAATGGATTTTCAAATAGTAAAACAAATAGGTAGCAAATAGGTAAGAACCCTATTATAAACAAGGAGAATGATGGTGGCGACCATATGATCAAGTACCAGGAGAAAACTATTTTAAAATAGTAGAATAAAGTTGGAAACCCAATTATCAAATAGTAGAAAAAGGTGGAACCCCTATTATCAATTAGTAGAATAAAAGTAGCAACCCTATTATCAAATAGTAGAATAAAGTTGGACCCCTATTATCAATTAGTAGAATGAAGGTAGCAACCCTATCATTAAATAGTAGAATGAAGTTGGCATACCTATTATCAAATAGTAGAATAAAGTTGGCATACCTATTATCAAATAGTAGAATAAAGTTGGCATACCTATTATCAAATAGTAGAATAAAGGTAGCAACCCTATAATTAAATATTAGAATACAGGTGGAACACCCATTATTAAATAGTAAAAAAGCAGCTACCCTATTGTCAAATAGTAGAATAATGGTAGCAACCCTATCGTCGAATAGTAGAATAAAGGTGGAACCTATTATAAATAGTAGAATAAAGTTGGCATCCCTATTATTAAATTGTAGATATGTGGGAAACCCTGATATCAAATTGTAAGAATAAAAGTTGCACCATCCTCCC
>JALAJA010000400.1:0-18919 GCA_023376005.1 Doryteuthis pealeii | reverse complement strand
TATATATATATATTATATATGTGGTGTGTGTGTGTGTGTTATATGGGTAATATATTTAAAGGTGAAGATTGTTACTATTGGTTTCAACGCAAGGTTAGCACTTATCGTCAAAAACAATGCGCTTTCTGAAAGTAATGCTGCGAATACCAAATAGATCTCCTCTCTCTCTCTCTCTCCTCCTCTCCTCTCTTATATATATATATAATATATATTATATTATATATATATAATATATATCACTGTTATCTTACCTAACCCTCCATAATGAGCAGAATGTGACAAGATCAATTTTTTAAATGAGTATACTGTTCGAATTTAATTTCCCTTGCCATACAAGGGTTAAAGAGGCCGTTTTTCTCCACTATCTTACCTATACCTGGTTGTGGGGGAATAATTAGATTCATACCTTTTCCAAAGGTAGTAGCAGTTGAATTATTTCCGACATAAAGGTGTGCTGAGTCCAACCACTTAAACTTATAGATTCTGCATGGGTGCATGGATTAAAGCCAGCCAATCAACTGCTCGAATACGTGGTTAGTTACTATTTAATCACTTGATCTAAAATCTGTTCCTTTGCACGTATTCGAATGACGAACGGACTTTGCTCAACCAAAGGATTCTACCACACTAAGGGACACCAAGGAGGAACCAAAGGATTCTTCAGTAAAGACCAGCCTCTGCTTAACTCAAGGGATCTCCACTGTAAAGTGCTCTCACTTGAAGCCTAAAAATGGCCGCAAAAATCGTAACAACTACATAATAAATGTGAGACAGAAACTAAGAGATGTATCTCTGGGAATACGGTCACTATTGTCATCTATGTTATTGTCCATTGTGCTCTAAAAAAAAGAAACTCTCCATTCATTTTTAGAGAGAATTAATAAATCACATAAAAGGATTCATTCCAATACGCATCGTGTTTGAATCCAACGACACAAAGGAAGGAGAAATAGATAATTTAACCTCAGGAAAAAGTGTCTTTTAATTTATATCTGAGACGAAATGATTATTCTCTATGTATAAGGTCAATAACTCGTGATGGTTCTCCTGCACCTTCTATCATTATTTTCATGGTACTGTTATTTACACAATATTTCTTGATAGCATAATATATATATATATATATATATATAATATATATATATATTATATATATGTGTGTGTGTGTGTGTGTGTGTGTGTGTGTTAGATTTGATATATAAACATACAAAATTGAATGTAACTACAGAGAGAAATCCTCATAGTATTTCTATACCAACACCCTTGTAACTAACTACCTACTTTTTCCACGAAAATTTTGCGTGTGTCATAGTAATTTAGGAGGAGAGAGAGCCGAGTTATTTGGTAGTAGCCTAAAGAAAAAGCAAAATGTGTTTTATTTGACTTATAATATATATATATATATTAATATATATATATAATATTATTAATCCCACAAAGTACTTTTTTGAAAAAATACCTCCGAAGCAGTAAAGAACTTTCCTGTCTGTTTTTCGCACAGTTTTGTTCTTGTAGTTGTAAGAAGTCAGTGAGCGTGAATAATTGGTATTTGGTTTGAAAAATCAAAATTCTTAGCGACTAAAGCGGCGCAACGGACACGGTGAATTTGAAGTCATAACAATGACTCTTTAGATAAAACAGATATTACAAGAATAACTAACAAAAGAGGACATCCGATTAAACTGCTTAAAAGTTGGAAATTCTTTAAAAATAAGAGAAGACAAAAAAAAAAAATAAAGAAGAAAAAAGTGGTGGAAAACAATAGCAGAGTAGGGCAGTTAATTTAATTATTTAGCAGATTTAAAAAAAAAAAATAGAAAAAAATTAACATACAAAAAGCCCCAACTTACAAACAAACCGAACAAAGGACCTAATCGATAACATACATTTTCTTTTCAAGATCTTCTATTAGAAGTCAGAATAATCAAGAGCGATGTGTTAGAAAATAAGAAATGATGCTCCAACTATTCATTCATTAATGCGTATAAAAAAAAAAAATGAAAATGTACAAAGAGATTCTAAGTCATTGAAAAGAGATGTGAAATACAAAATCATAGACCGAATTCTTTTGATGAGACGACATTAGACTGGGAAAATTTTCTGGGCGGGATGCGCGCGCACACACACACACACAAAAAGAAAGTGAGAAATCTTGAAAAAAAAAACAAACAAACAAAAAAACAACTTATGTCTCTTTCTATCTGCAATGGACTTTGAAAGAACATTGTTATAAATGTCTTCCTTTTGTTTTTAGATAATGTTTAAGAACTTTAAACATCGTTTTTAGTTTTTAGTTGCAAAGAAACAATGCTGATTTATATTTAAAAAGAGTTCACACACACACACACATGCACACACACACATATATATATAGTCATCCACAGACGTTTACGTCTCATCAATGTGGCTAGACTTAACTTTTTCTTGCCGAGAGCGAAACCTGACTGATTTTTCAGCAGACGTTTTAGCTGTCAGTAAGAGGTGAACATTTTAACTGGTAAATACGTACATTGGTAGGTGTATGTTACGATCACCTAGAGAAATAGAGTCTGTAAACAACAGACGAGTAATGCCTTACGCTAAATCGGTGAAAGTTCGTTAATATATATATATATATATATATATATATATATATAATGTTTTCAGAAAAAGTCAACTGATTTTTTTGTCTTTGTGTTTAGAGTTATCAATGTCAGAGCATAACCACCCCCCCACCAAAAAAAAAGTTTAACTAATTCAACTTCCCTCTACCACGAGCTGGATGTGACACAAGGTCAATTTTTAAGATGGGTTTAACAATTCTGAATTCAGAGTATTCCTTCTCTTAAATTGGTTGTCATACCAAGATAAAAGAAGACAGTCTGTCCTATTATTTACCTATTGCTGGCGAAAGAATATTTGGATTCATGACTTTCCCAAAGGTATTAGCGCTGTGTGAAATGCAATCGGCATAGTCAAGGATTTGAACTCGGATTGCCGGGTCCATTTCCTACGACGAAGTTTTATACCAAGTTAAATTTCGCCATGATTAATGACACATCATCGGATAATTAAATATTGGACGGTACATATCCCTAAAGAACACCGGATAGCTGTATATTTTACAAACCCAAGGATCCCTCCCCTTGACCAATGGGAAGACCTCACCAACAACACCCCTAAAGCACACAGCATACACCGGTCGAAAGACTCTCCCTTTTTTCTCTGGCCGTTGGCTCGGTCGGACGTACCTAGGCTGCGTCCTTAGCCGGTCGTTAGGACGGCTTAAACAGCAAACCCTCTCTTTCTCTTTCTCTTCTTGACAGAAATTAATACACACGTATTAGCTCCATCTCCTTCAGGTATCTTTCTCATATCGACACAGCAAACAGTTAACTAAACCATTTACGGAACCCTCGTGTACACACGGTCAGTCACCTAGTAGATTGAACTCCTTCACGCGAGAAAATGCAACAGGTCAACCACCTCTGCGGTATAATCCCACCATACCTACGGTTTAACCCCGTCAAGCAGCCAAATCCCTACTTCATCTCGCTCCCACATCATTTACTGGAGGGCACAGAATCCCCAATATGCACTACACGCCAAGAGATATTTACAGTGAAACATATACTGCTAGAGTGTGTAGACTTTGATCTAGTGCGAACAAAATACTACCAAGCAAGTAATTTGAAAAAAAAAAGAAGCTTTTCACAAAAATAAGACCATCCAGGATTTTATATTTCCTAAAAGAAGTGGAATTGTACTAAAAGAATATGAGTAATTGAACAATAGTTGAAATATGTCCTTTTTTCTATCAAACTACCGCTACGAATCCAAAACTTGGCATTAAATGACCCACCGAGGTTGATATGCCGCAAACCAAACCAAACCAAACCAGTATGCAGTGAACGAGACCAGAGGATAATATCTTCTTTCGCACATGTTAATGTGGGAAAGGAGATATTATCCTCTGGTCTCGTTCACTGTATACTGGTTTGGTTTAGTTTGCGGCATATCAACCTCGGTGGGTCATTTAATGCCAAGCGAAAGTCATAAATTGCCCCACGTGACCACATGCAGCGAAAGAGAACTTACCCCTAAACGCTGAAACCCCGTCATATCATCTTTTCCACGGTAACACGTGCAGCGAAAGCCACATACTTTTCCCACCTGACTAACACCACGTTCATCGAGGGTGAGCTCAGCTGCGACGGTCGAGCCTCACCGTATCTGTCCTACGCGACTTCGTTACGCATATCACGACCTTCTAACAGCCCCCCTCTAGACGTGGGGCAAACCAGAAAAAAACCTCTACTTTGATATCCTGACTACCTCACCGACTTCAGAAACTCCCCGGACTTGGGACAAAAAAAACAACAAAAAAAACAAAAACATTATTTACTAACTTAGAACTTACCAATTGCATCAGCCAGTCGACCACCTGCAATATAAACAGAACCCCCTTTATCAATGAACTCCATTGTTCCCCCACGAACCCCACCCGCCTTGTCGGCTGGGGCGTTAGAATGCACCGACTGCACCTCTACAGAGGGGTAAGATACCCCCAATGGGGCCACCTGTTAGCCGTAGGTGGCGACCCGTGATGCCTAAGGATAGAACCCAGCTGGTTGAGCAGTCCATGACTTGCAATACTCCACTTTGGCCCTTTCTTGGGCTAGACAGGCGGTCGGAGAGGCCCTCTCCGATCAATCGGCTAGTCACGTCAAGCCCTAGCACCTATATGATTGCCCCAACCCTATTGCCCTTATGGCAAGCCCCAACCCTTTTTATCATATGGGTGTTAGAAGGTGGTGGCTGAGGGTCATCTTGTCCTGGGAATGACGTTAAACTCTATCTGATGGTGAGGTTCCAGTTTTGGAGGTTTGGGGAATGTGGAGCACCTCTTCATCACCATTGCTCCCTGGTCCACTCTGACCCGAAATGGTAGTACCTGTTAGGGTCCCATCAATGGGTTACTAGAAAAACATTTTATAAAAAATTTGATAATCAATTAAAAGTGAATTTATTTCAAAACTTTGTCGGCATTAAATGACCCACCGAGATTGATATGCCGTAAAAACAAACCAAACGAAACCCCATCTGCACTAATTCTTTTCTCGATATCGTCTACCTTAGTTACTTCAACCCTTATTGTTTGTCTTATTTCATTGTTCATCCTTTTCTCCTCTCTCCTCATCCTCGACTTCGCATTACCATTTTATCCTATATAAAGGGCTTGAACAAGTAGTGGAAACAGCACTCCACAAGGAAGCAACTATATGATCACCCGACCCCCATCTCACAAACCATCCAAGTGAGACGGACTAGACATAGAGGACACTGCTGGAGAAGCGGGGATGAGCTCATAAGCGACGTTCTCCTGTGGAAGCCAACACATGGACATGCTAACATAGGACGCCCACTAAGGACCTACATTGACCAATTATGCGAGGATGCTGGATGCTGCGCAGAGGACCTCCCAGGGGCAATGAGTGATAGAGAAGTTTGGCGAGAGATTGTCATGGATATCCGTGCTACTTGCGCAACATGATGATGATGATGTGTGAGGTAGTCTGTGTTGTAGTAGTCAGCGCTAGTGGTTGCTGTCAGGTTCTGTTCTGTCAGGAGGGGCGTGGTCCTTCTCTGAATACCTTTACTGTCCTCCTCCCCGTAGGGGCGTCTTATCTCTCCGACCACTGTTGCTGTTCTGAGGATTTTGGTCCCTGCTAGTTCCAATTCCAGTACCGAATCAGGGGAGGATAAACCATATTTTTCAAAGTATGTATATATGTGAGTGTATGTTCGGAGGAAATTATGAAAATAAAATAATTAATGACAAAGTAAATATATATACATATTCACCAGATTTTGTTTTTTGAGCAAAGTCAAAACCGGAGTTAGATATGTTTGACATATCAACATACTAATAATATGCAATTGTATTTATATATACAACAAAATAGCGGTTTACAGTGTGAATGGGAAGGCTAATTTGCATATTGATATTAAAAATTTGATTTTAATAAATATGTGCTTAGTATTATTGATTTTTAATTGTTTGGTTTTATTTTAATGAATATGAGCAAAAATCTCAGATACATCTTAAAAGAAATCCATTAACAAAAATAAATAACTGTAATTTTATTCTTTACTTCTTATTTTAACTAAATCTGTTTCAAATCTTTTTTATCTGCATTCTTATTTAGTTTCTTTAGCCTTTCTAATTGGATATAATATTTTCCCATTCTGACTTAAATAAATAAAAATAGATATAATTAAGAAATAAAATTTGAATGATAACTGCATGGAATTTCTTTTTGCATTAGATATTTTAAATAGGAGACATTCATTTTTCTTTTCGAAATGTCTGGATCAACGCAAGATGTTTTTTTTTATTACGTAGGGATTTTAATGGGGCACCCTGCGAGGGCCCAACTCACGATTCAACAATAATAGGTCTGCGAGACTACCTTTTTTAACCCTCCACCTCTACCCAGGCGATGCTGGGTAGCCGCTTCAAGTGCATGTATATATCACTGGTGTTACACGTATGAGCAGAATCTAAGGAAGGGAATTAAATCCAATTCTCTAAATCGACATATTCTCCCTTGCAATCAAACGCCATGTCTATAACAACGATAACCATTACAATACAAGCGCCATTGAATTATAGTAATTTCTATTTGCTCGATTTGATCAGCTATATAATAATACTCTTGTTCCTACAAAATGCGACCGTTATCATCTTGCAACATCCTTTGGTTAAGAAATGAGACCGTCCAAATCGTCAAAGATGAAATGCAAAAATGTAAATCCTGATTATATGGTATTGGTTTTTCACCGAATTCTTTTTTCACCCATTTTAAAATTTGAAGGGTCACCATATCAGCTAAACGTCTGTTTTTATTATAAAGGAAGAAAAATGTCATGCTACACTGAAAAATATCATAATAAACGAATAAATAGATATATAAATAAAGAGAGTAGGGGAAATATATAGAGAGGGGGTGAGTGCACGGAAACCATAACGCTAATCTGTTTCAATGGAACATAATGGAAAGAAGGAAAAAGAAGAGAGAGAGAGAGAGAGAGAGAGAGAGAGAGAGAGAGAGAGAGAGAGAGAGAGAGAGAGAGAGAGAGAGGATTTAGTCCAAGATTATCTTTTTACATATTGAACTATTTGCTATAGCTCTTAAGTAAACCTATCAAACGTTATAATAATTAAATTATTATCATACTCTGGTATATCCACAGGTCCTGTTAATTCCT
This sequence comes from Doryteuthis pealeii, assembly GCA_023376005.1. Lineage (NCBI taxonomy): Eukaryota > Metazoa > Mollusca > Cephalopoda > Myopsida > Loliginidae > Doryteuthis > Doryteuthis pealeii. The sequence goes on along the minus strand of JALAJA010000400.1, from coordinate 11,668 downwards.
ATTAATGTCAGAATTCCAGAACAATGCTATTAAGCGAAGAATATAACTGAAATATAATTTAGGAATATTTAGTGGAAAGCATTTTGAAAGACGCTACGCGTATTAGTCCACGGACTTCTAATAGACCCCACCCCGAACCTGTAGCAAACCTGAAAAAGAAAAGCTCACTACATTATCCTAAAGACCCTACAAATGTGTTTTAAAAAATTGAGTACCCATCAAGAACGAATCAAACAAAACGTTTTCAGCACAAAATAACTCAACAAGGGTTGACATTTCGTAAAATCTAACCAACCAACCAACCAACCCATCCTTAACTTCGAACACGAAGGATCTGGAAACTTAAAAAAATAAAAACTCTGCCTATTTCTCTAAATTCTTGAGATGAGACTTGATAATTAGTATTATTTGGATTATTTCAGTATTTTGTAATTGAAAATTTTATCTGCAAATACAAACTGAAAAGAAACCATTTTCTTGTAAAGCGTTTTAATGATTGTGCAATCTGAAAATCCATATGCGAATAGACATTGGAGAGTATTTTCACATAATACACCCCCCAAACAAAAAACAACAAAAAAACAAAAAACAAATGGAAACACATTTTGGAGACACCTTTAGAAGGCCGGAGGAAACATCGGCCGAAACTTTGTATAGATAGCAATAAAGATGAGGACAATTGTCTGAATAACCCAAATAATACTAACTCTGGATATCTCTAGCTGCTTTCACCAGGAAGCATAGTGTGCTTTTTCATTTCTTAGAAATCTAACCCTGTTGCACGAACACGGACACCTGTCCGTTTAGATTATTTCTTCCTCTTTGTCACAAATGACAAATCATCTTCATAACCCCCCCAAAAAAAAACAAAACAAAAAAAAAAACAAAACAAAAAAACAAAACAAAAAAAAAACAAAAAAAAAAAGTTATTTTCTGTTAGAGATTCAAACGACGACATTTTTTTTCTTGATCGACAAATTCAAAACAATTTCCTCCATAGAAAATGGATCCTGATTTGAATCGTTATCAGAAACACAACTTTTTTTTTTATATAAAGATTATTCATTTTAAATTGGTTGGTCAATGAAATGACATTTTTGAATCCCCCCCCACACACACATGCTCTCTATATCTCATACGCACGCACACATATACATATAGTATTGCCTATATACAATGTGTGTCAAAAAGTATCGAGATTTTTTGTACTTTTGACATATACCTTGTATTCTGAATATATATATATATTATATATATAAAAATATAGCAATCTATAATATAACATAATATATAACAATATACAATATACATACATAATATATATACGTACGCAACATATATCATATATAACATAACACATCTAATACACATAATACAATAAAATCTATATACATACACATAGGTATATATACATATATATACATATATGCATATATGTGACAGCTCCAACATCATATATTTAATTTTCTTCAACAGATGCAACAACAGTAAATATATAGAACACCTTTCAGGTTCAGATTTAATAACCACAAACTAACCTTTCGACAAAAATCACCTTTACTTCACTTATAGAAAACACTTTAACCAACCAGAACACACACTTGATAATGATGATGTATTTTTTTTATAGACAGTAACTTTGCAAACAACACAACAACAACAACAAAAAATGCAGAATTCATGAAAACGCGTATTTCGCCTAAAACACGGCGAGGAGCCGAAGACTAATGCTGTGACGTAATATCATTTTATTTATTTATTTTTATGTTTTATTCTTTAATTTTCTTTAAATTGCGCATACTGTTCACGATTAAAGTCATGCAACATTTCGAACGATTATCAATGATCGTATTCGGATGAGTTACGTCACACAATTTCGAAAGAAAATTAAACGGCTAAAAAACGTCAAATCCGTTCACTTCATTTAAATTACTTTTTTGCCCTCATATACAACATTTCATTTTTTTCTTCCAGACGTCTCATATACCTTGAAAAAGGGTGAATGTTCACCTGAATATCGAATTGATCAAACAAGGAGCAGAAAAACAATTGAATATTAAAATTCTGATTTTTTGTTGTTTTGGTTCTTTTTTCCAATGCTTCAAAAAGACAAAAAACAACGTTCACAAGAACAAAAGTTTATACATAAACACCCCCCATATATATATATATATATATATATATATATATATTATATGTTTTTGTAAGGGAATAGTTTGTGATGAATTTTTTCTAAAAAAAAAACAAACAAAAAAACAACATTGCGAGATCACAGTAATCAATTTTCTTTTCGGGTGGTTTTGATAGATATTTTCAAAAATGATTCATATATTTTCAATATATATATTTTTATTTCTCTCAAGAAGGACAAAATAACATTTATGTGCAAAACATTTGAGTAAGACTAGCAAGATATGCTGGCCTCAGCTGGAGAATAAGAAAGAACTCATAAGCGAAGTTATCATATGGACTGCTACTCATGGACACACCAGTGTTGACCGTGCAGCAAAAGCTACATCCATCAGCTTGTCAGACATTGGTGCCGTCTAGACGATTATCAAGAGTGATAGTCAATAGGGGCGGATGCTAGAGAGGGTCAAGGTAAATCTATGCTGTAGCACAGTTTGATGATATGAATGTCGTTTAAATATTCGCGACAAAGTCAAATTTATCCATGAGAGTTCAACCAACAAGGGGTTGAGAGGCACATGGAAAAGGCATGGGCAGTTTACATGGTTAGCAATCTTAGATTAGTTATCTATTGTCAGTGAGTTTGATTATCACTTTTTGACCCCCCCCCCAAAAAAAAAAAACAACAACTTGTGGCCTTGTGCCACAAATAAGCAAAGCTGAATAAATAAGATTAATCATGATATTTCGGACTGTTGTCCTCATCTTTATTGTATATAAACACAACGTTCAGGCCACTGTAACCTCGGGCTCTGTTTTAAATATTTTTTTTTTACTTATTATTTTAATTACCTTAAAATAATATTTTATATTTATTTTTTATAAACATTAAATATCTGTTCAATAAACAGTTTAATTTACATTTTCAAACCTATTTACTTTTAAAACTTAACGGCTGCGTTAATGAGCAGGAGGTAATATGATGCAATTGTTGCATTTTGTGGACCTTCTAATTTTATGTTCTTGGTCAGATTAGGTGGTTAGGTAAGTGATAATTTCTTTACGATATTTTGAAATTTCATTTTTTTAGAATTAAGTAACTACTTCCATTTTATTCTTTCTATATCTAATCATAATTTTATTAAATAAGTCTGGTGGCATTTTATAGCTGCTTAGAGCGCTCTGAGCGAGTAGTAACGAATTGAAGCTCTGAAACTGCGAATTGATTCATGTGTAATTGTCTGAATAGGATTTATTTTTAAAGCATTAAAATAATAAATAAAAAACATACAACAGAACCCGAGGTTACAGTAGCCTGAAACATTGTGGTTTATTACACAATAAAGATTGAGGACAACAGTCGAAATATAATTATCCATACTAGCAGGACCTGTAGATATACCACAGTATGATTTATTTAAATTATTACAACGTTTGATATGTTGTTTAAAGCGATTGCTAAATAGTTAATATGTAAATTTAAAAGGTACAATAATCTTGATTTTAACTCTCTACTTTTTTCTTTCTGTTTATCATTTGATTATGTTCGATTTAAGAACAGATTTAGTGTTATCGCTTCTGGTAGAGAAATGATCTCCTTTGTAAAAAGATTTTGTTATACAATAGAAATAAATTTTCTTCGCTAAATTCACAGATTCCTTACTATTAAAAAAAAAATAGGGATTAATTACCTGCTCTTGGCACCAGGGGCCGAATCGCTAATATACAATATTGGCGCTAGATAGAATTTCCATAACTAAGTTACTTAATAATGCAAGAAGGGCAGTAAAATCTCTCGAACAGACTTCAAACGGTCACGGGACCACTGCCGCTTCCGAACACTCATTCCATAGGCTCGGTGAGGCGGCCGATTGGTTTAATCTGGCAGAGTTTCAAGATTTTTGCATCATCCCCAAGCGCACCTCGGCCGTTCTCGTCTTCCAATACTGCTCCACGACAACATGCCGCATTCAAATCGCAGACGCTTTAGTGCGTGATGTCGCGTAATCTTGCTCACGACAATTACAATCCGATCGAACCTAAACTTCAAAGAAAGTTCAGCAGATAAGTCGGTCGGCAAACGGCCATTAAGTTTGCAATTTATACCTTCCTGAATATTAGTTTTTTTAAAAAAATCTTCAAATTGTTATTGTCCTCGTTTTATCCGAATTTAATTGCTTACCTTATAACCTGGGAAAATATATGAGGTTAAGTTTCTGACCGCCATCCTTGGCCAGTTGAAAAAGAATCTTAAAGTAAAGTAAGTCCGAGCTAATAGAATCCTTTCGTAAAGTGAATAAGTTTGCGTTATGAATCCTTACGAGTGTCAAAGGTCCAGTGATATAATCCTTGTACGTCGTCCACGAAAGGTTCAAAGCAATGTGCGTAGTATGACCAGAAACCGCCAGTATAAGTTACAATATCAGCAGCAGAGTACTTGCCAGTGGTTGACCAGTAGGTTGTCACATGGTTATCGGCGAAGTCTATAAGTAGAAGTGGGCATTTGATACACGCGTTTAATATACAAGAATCCTCAACAGATGAGGCCCAGCGAAAAACATCATAAACTCGATACACACACTCCACAAAATTAAAAACATCTTGAGAAGAATCCACAAACATATGTAGTGAAGAAATCTACATCAACTGGATGTTGATCAGACATAGCTATAAAAACATGAATAAAGACCATAATTGGTGTTATATAGGCTTCGGGCAGCTTCCGGTTGAAAAAGAAATTAACAGACAATTACAAAGTTCCTTTTTAACCCATCCATAACTTTTCCTCCCAAAAGCTTTGAATGCCGAACTTTGATCCAAACACAGTATAAAATAGTCACCAAAGAGTTCCACGAACACAGTTGACTCCGAGACTGCTACCAGGAGAAATCTTTACGTGTCACATCGAACAAGATCAAAGACTGTTGACAGCCTACCAACCCACACCGCATCACCAAACCACACACACTAAGTCACCGGCCAAGAAGACTTAATCCTAATTCGCCTCTGACCATATCCAAGTTAAGAAGAAAGCCTATATTTTTTTCTAATTCTACCAATTCTGTTTGTTTAGAATAAAACCGAAATAAATCCAATCCTAATTTGGGAAATTTACGGTATCCCAAATACCATAAAAGTGAATAAAAGACAAGACGGGTTGATAATTAAAAAAGTTTTTTTATCGTGCAAAGGTGCTAAAACTTATTCTTTTAACGGTCGTAAGTTCTTGTATATATATAATATTATTATATATATATATATATATTATATATATATATATATATATATAAAATAATAAAAATTCGAAGGCAATACAATGGCGTAAAAAATAAAGACAAGGATGTTTTATAGTCTACTCGATTCAAAAGCAAAGCTTTATCAATCAGGTTTTAATTTAATTTAATTTAATTTAAATTAAACTCTGATGATAAAGCTTTGCTTTTTGAAATCGGTTAGACATATAAAACATCTTTTTGTCTTATTTTTACGCATTGTATTGCCTTCGAATTTTATTTATTTCATAACATACTTAAAATGCTTCAAGCAATTACAATTACGTTTTATATATAATATATATATATATATATATATATATATTATATATTATATTATATATATATATCTTACATAAACACTTATCTTTGGGTAAAGAGTTCTTGCGAGTCGTTGTATTTGTGGTATATTTCGTTGTAAGGGGTTGCTGCTTCTGGTTCAGCCAGAGTTGGGTGTGGGTCTGTGTTGAACTGTTGTATCAACCTTCTGTCCGGACCTGGTCATTTTCTGTTCTGAGGATTGCTAAGGGCTCCTCTCCTCCCAGTTTTATTTTTAATTCCGGGTTTGTATCCTATGTCTTGGTTTCATAATCAAGGGAGGATAACCTCATATTTTTGATTTACGCTGATCGTCCGTTTGTTTGCACCATACGAATTGTCTATTAAAATTTCTTCTTAAATAATGATGGAGAAGCTGAATTCATATTTCACCTCTTTAAAAAAGAACGGACCATAAAAATGATAATCAGCTTTCTTTTGAGATTTTGATTGTGGAAGACAAAATAAAACAAAAGAAAATATCTCAATATAACAACAATAGTCGTAGTGAACATTTTTCGCTAATTGGAGAGAGATGTACAACAACTTGGGAGAGTAATTATCTAATGTGGCTAATTAAATCCGTTGAACATTGAATTTACAGAAGGGATGATGAATTTGGCTTTCAGAAAAAAAAAAGAGTCAACTCAATGAAGAATTCCCAATTAAGCCGAGCTTACAAGAAAAGTTAATTTTGAAATGTGATTATCTTTTTTAAATGACCATTCTTTGACCGTTCTTTGAATGCGGAATCCCCAAAGTAGATTGATGTCTTTCTCATCGTCTTGGACAAATAAGAGTTCAACGTCTCAATCTTTTGAACTGAGAATTTCACTGCTCCTAACTTTACACTAATTTCCGCCGCTGACCACGGTAAGATCAATTTGGCAACTCAAGCCGAACGTAAATTTCTTGGCTCTGAAAACCGAATTCACGTCCGATGTAAATGGAGATAATTGGGATATATCAATCGATCGGAATTTTGTATGACGTAATCTTAATTTCTGTGATTTTTATGAGGAACATATTCATAAAGTAACAAAATGGGGAATTTTATTGTAACCCCCCCCCCCCCTCTGATGAATTGCCATTCTCAAAAACAAAAATGCTTTCAATTTTTCGATGGGACTGAAATTAAAAAAAGATGCACGCATGGGTTTGACGTGTTACGAAGTAGTAAATGCACACTGTTTTGGTTAATTAGACTGAATTCAACAAGGAAATATTATTTTTATTTATTGCCAATATCAATAGAAGGTCCAATACAAGATTAGAGTAGCAGATATCAATAGCTAGAGTAGCAAATATCAGGACTAGAGTAGCATATAATGATTCGGGTAGCAAATATCAAGACTAGAATAGCCAATATGAAATTCGGGTAGCCAATATCAAGACATAGCCAATATCAAGACTAGAGAACCAATATAATGATTAGAGTGCCAATCAAGAATAGGTTAGCCATATCAAATACGAGAGAAGCCATATGATTCGAGGTAGCCAATATCAAGACTAGAGTAACCAATATAATGGAATTAGGTAGCATATTGGCTTCTCTCAGTATTACATAGCAAATAATCCAAGAATAGGGTGGCCAATATCAATACGAGAGAAAGCAATATCAATACGAGAGAGAGTAGGCCAATATGATTCGGGAGGCCATATCAAAGACTAAAGTAACCAATATAATGAATATAGAGGTAGCAAATATCAAGGATAGGGTAGCCATATCCAATACGAGAGAAGCCAAATATCAAGAGTGGGTAATCATTTAAAAAGGAATTATTCGACACCACTGCTACTACCCATATATACTGCAATCAAATTGTTTGTTCAATGTCGATAACTTGTTTAGCTATACATCCATAAATATTTTCCTACTTGGAATAAAAAATAATTTGATTCCATACCTTTCCCAAGGTTATCAGTGATATGTGAATGCCAAAAACCTCGCCAGAATTGTGAACTCAGTTCATCATGCTCATGTTCCCAGTAACGATGAGCTATTACATCTACAAACACCTTCATAAAACATAAAGAGAAAGAAAGGAGGATATTTGTTGAAAATATTTTTATTCAAGTAGAAAAATATTTATGGATTTATAGCTAAAAGTTATCGACATTGACAAACGAATTTGATTGCAAGTAGATATGGTGGTAGTAGCAGTGTGTTGAATAAATTTCCTTTAAATGATTACCCTACTCTTGATATGGCTTCTCTCGTATTGTATTGCTAACCCTATCCTTGAATATTTGCTATCGAAGGCTAATCATTATATTGGTTACTTTAGTCTTGATATTGGCTACCCAATCATATTTTGCTACTCTCGTATTGATATTGGCTTCTCTCGTATGGAATATTGGCCACCCCTATCTTGATATTTGCTATTAATAGAGAGAAGCCAATATGCTAGCTCTAATATTATATTGGTTACTCTAGTCTTCGATATTGGCCTACTCGAATCATATTGCTTCTCTCGTATTGATATTGGCTAACCTATTCTTGATATAGGCTATCTCTAGATCATTATATGGTTAATCTAGTCTTGATATGGCTATAGTCTTGATATTGGCTACCCGAATCATATTGGCTATTCTAGTCTTGATATTGGCTACCCGGAATCAATATTGGCTACTCTAGTCCTGATATTGGCTACTCTAGTATGATATGTTATGTGTGCGTACTGCTAGATCTTGAATATTGGACAACGCGTTACTGATTGAAGGTATTGGCAAGTAGAATAAAAAAAGTATATTCCTTGGTTGAATCAGTTTAATTAACCAGAAACAGTGTTTTACTACTTCTGTAACACGTCAACCATGCTTGCTCTTTTTTATTTCAGTCCCATCGAAAAAAGTTGAAAGCATTTTTGTTTTTTGAGAATGAATTCATTCGATACAATAAATTCCCCCATTTTTGGTTTACTTTGATATGTCTCATAAAAAATTCCACAGAAATAAGATTCGTCTACAAAACTCCGATCGATATTATATCCAATTATTCCATTTAATCGACGTGAATTCGTTTTCAGGCCAAGAAATTTACGTTCGGCTTTGAGTTGCCAAATTGATTTAAGGTATGTGTCAGTTCGGCGGGAATTAAGTGTAAAGTTAGAAGCAGTGAAAATTCTCAGTTCAAAAGATGAGGACGTTGAACTCTTTATTTGTCCAAGACGAATGATGAGAAAGACATCAATCTACTTGGGGATCGCATTCAAAAACGTCAAAGAATGGTCATTTAAAAAGATAATCACATTTCAAAATTAACTTTGCTGTTGATGAGCTCGGCTTAATTGGATCTTATTGTTGACTCTTTTTTTTCTGAGCCTAATCTCATCCCTTCTGAAATTCAATGTTTGCAACAGATGTAATTACCATTAGATATACTCTCCCAAGTTGTGTGGTACATCTCTCTCATTAGGCGAAATGTTCACTACGACTTATGTTGTTTAATTGATATTTTCTTTTGTTTTTATTTGTCTCCACATCAAAATCCCTCAAAGAAAGGTGATTATTCACTTTTTATGTGCGTCTTTTAAAGAGGTATTATATATTGAATCTCAGCTTCTCCATCATTATTAAAAAGAATTTATTAGAATTCGTATGTTGCCAAACAAACGAGAGTAGGTATCAAAAATATGGGTTGTATCCTCCTTGATACTGAATACCAGAATAGGATAAAACCCGGCATTAAATAAACTGGGAGGAGAGGAGCCTTAGATAATCCTCAGAACAGAAAAGTGACGTAGCCGACAGAAGGTTGATACAACTAGTTCAACACAGACCACACCCAACTTTGGCTGAACAAGAATAGCAGTCAACCCGCCTACAACGAAATATATCACAACTACAACGACTCGCAGAACTCTTTACTCCAAAAGATAAGTGTTTATGTTAATATATATATACTTATATATAGATATATATAATATATATTATATATATATATATATATATATAGTATAAAGTACATTGGTAATTTGCTTGAAGCATTTTAAGTATGTTATGAAATAATAATAATTGGAAGGCAATACAATGCCCGTAAAAAATAAAGACAAAAAGATGTTTTATTGTCTAACCGATTTTCAAAGCAAAGCTTTATCATCAAAGAGTTTAATTAAATTAAATTAAATAAATTAAACTCTGATCCATAAAGCTTTTGCTTGTGAAGTCGAGTAGAACATATAAACATCTTTTTGTTCTTTATTTTTTACGCATTGTATTGCCCTTCGAATTTTATTATTTTATATATATATATATAATATATATATATATATATATATATATATTATATATATATATACAAACCTTACGACCGGTAAAGGAGATCAAGTTTGCAACCTTTTGCACGAATAAAAAAACTTTTTTAATTATCAACCTTGTCTTGTCTTTATTCCTTTTTTATTGGTATTGGCGATACGTAAATTTCCCAAATAGATTGGATTAATTTCGTTTATTCTAAACAAACAGATTTTGTAGATTAAGAAAAAATAATAGGCTTTCTCTTTAACTTGGTATCGGTTCAGGAGGCGATAGGATTTAAGTCTTCTTGGCCTGGGTGACTTAGTTGTGTGTGGTGTGGGTGATGCGGTGTGGGTTGGTAGGCTGTCAACAGTCTTTGATCGTTGTTCGAAATGTGACACGTAGATTCTCCTGGTGAGCAAGTCCTCGGAGTCAACTGTTGTTACGTGACTTTTGTTGACTATTTTATAGCTGTGTTTGGGATCAAAGTCGGCTTCCTAAAAGCTTTGGGAGGAAAGTTTATGAATGGGAAAAAGGAAACTTTTTTTAATTGTCTGTTAATTTCGTTTTTCCACCGAAAGCTGCTGAGCCTATATACACCAATTCATGTTTTATTCATTGTTTTTATAGCTAATGTCTGATCAACATCCGTTGATGTTAAGATTTCTTTCAACTACATATGTTTGTGGATTCTTTTCTCAAAGTGTTTTAATTGTGAGTGTTGTATCGAGTTATATGATGTTTTTCGCTGGCCTCATTGTTGAGTTCTTGTATAAAGCGTGTATCAATGCCCACTTCTACTTATAGACTCGCCGATAACCATGTGACCAACCTACTGGTCAACCACTGGCAGTAACTCTGCTGCTGATATTGTTTAGCTTATACCTGGCTGTTCTGGTCATACCTACGCACATTGCTTTGAACCTTCGTGACGACGGAAACAATAGGATTATATGCACTGGACGCTTTGACACTACGTAGGATTCCATAACGCAAGACTTATTCACTTGACGAAAGGGATTCTATAGCTCGGGACTTACTTACTTTAAGTTTTTTTCAACCTGGCCAAGGATGGCGGTCAGAAAACTTAACACTCATATATTTCCCGGTTTATAGAGTAAGCAATTAAATTCGGATAAGAGGACAATAACATTGAAGATTTTTTTAAAAAAACATTATTTCAGAAAGGTATAAATTGCAAAACTTAATGGGCGTTTGCGACGAGACTTAATCTGCTTGAACTTCTTTGAAGTTTAGGGTTCGATCGGATTGTAAATTGTCGTGAGCAAGATACGCGACATCAGCGCCTAAAGCGTCTGCGATTTGAATGCGCATGTTGTCGTGGAGCAGTTTGGAACGAGAACGGCCGAGGTGCGCTGAATGCAAATCTGAAACTCTGCAGATTAACCATCGCCGCCTCACCGTAGCCTATGAATGAGTGTGTCGGAAGCTTGGGCAGTTGGTCGTGAACCGTTTGGAAGTCTGTTCGAGAGGATTTACCCTGCCCTGTTCCGTGCATATTAAGTAACTTAGTTTTATGGAATTCTATCTAGGCGCAATATTGTATATTAGCGATTTCGGCCCCTGGTGCCAAGAGCAGGGTAATTAATCCCTATTTTTTTTTTAATAGTTTACGGAATCTGTGAATTTGGAGAGAAATTTATTTCTATTGTATAAGCAAAATCTTTTACAAAGGAGATCATTTCTCT
>JALAJA010000399.1:35000-40060 GCA_023376005.1 Doryteuthis pealeii | reverse complement strand
CCTTAGATGTTATGCACTCTTTTTCTTCTATCAGACTTCTGTCTGGACCATCCTTTGTTTCTCAATTCCCTTGTCTTCTTGATTTTTTTCGCCCAAAAGATTGAAACAATAGTCAATTTGCAACAACTTTGTTATCTCTGAACTCGGGTTACAACAGTAAGAGAACTGGTATACTAAGAGGCTAACCATCAAGCAACCATCAAGTGTGGAAATTGAATCAATAGTTGTTAGATTATCGTGGTATAAGATGTACGCCAAATCACACTTCTATTTATGAACTTTCCCAACAACACCAGACAATTCCGGTAAAATTGGCCGATGACAGACGAGGAAATGAAGCATTTAAGATCGTTTTGCAACTGTCTAAAATCAATTACTGGTTGAGCTTTCTGTCGGCATGACCATCATCCTGGGTTTTACATATTACAAAGGTATGCTATAGATTAGAATTACCAGCTCCTGACTATAAACTTGGACATATACATATTCAGGACACTACAGACTAGGATTACCAACCCACAACAGACTTGGAGATATACATATTACAAGGACACTACAGATAGAATTACCAACCACAACAGCTTGGACATATACCTATACAAGGAACACTACAGACTAGGCAATTACCAACCCCAACAGTCTTGGACATATACATATACAAGGAACACTACATACTGAATTACCAACCACAACAGACTTGACATATACAAATATAAGGAACACTGCAGACTAGGATTACCACCCACAACAGACTTGACATATACTATTACAAGGAACACTACATTTACTAGATCCACCAAACAGACTTGGCATATACAATTATAAGGAACCCTACAGACTAGATTACGCGAACCACAAAAGTACTGGACAATACTATTCAAGGACATATTAGACAGGATTACGAACCCAACAGACTTGGCATATACATATTACAGAACACTACAGACTAGTACAACCGCACACAGACTCGGACAATAATACATATTACAAGGAACCCTACAGACTTGATTACCGAACCAACACAGACTTGGACATATACATTTACAAGGAACACTATGACTAGGATACACACCGCAAACAGACTCGGACATATATATTACAAGGAAACCCTACAGCTAGATTACCGAACACAACAGACTTGGACATATACATATTACAAGGGAACACTATAGACTAGATTAGCCACCCACACAGACTCGGACATATACATATTACAAGGAACCCTACAGATATGATTACCGAAACACAACACTGGACAATATACATATTAAAGGACACTATAGACTAGGATTACCAACATCACAACAGACTCGGACATATACATATTACAAGGAACCCTACAGACTATGATTACGAACCACAACCGACCTTGACATTAATATTACAAGGAACACTACAACTAGGATTACCAACCCACAACAGATCTCGGACATATACATATAAGGACACACTAACATACTAGAATTAACACAAAACGACTTGGACATATACATTATAAGGAACACTCAGACTAGGATTACCACCCACAAGCAGTCTTGGACAATACATATAAGGAACACTACATACTAGAATTACCAACCAAAACAGACTCGGGAATAATAAAATTATAAGGAAGCCCTACGACTATGTTAGCCGACCACACAGACTTGGCATATACATATTACAAGGAAACATATAGACTAGGATTACCGAACACAACAGACTTGGACATATACATATTAGCAAGGAACACTACAGACTAGGATTACAACACCACAACAGACTCGACATATACCATTTACAAGGAACCCTACAGACTTATGATTACGCACCACACAGACTTGGACATATACATATTACAAGGAAACCCTACAGACTATGATTACCGAACCACAACAGACTTGGACATATACATATTAAAGGAAGCAGTATAGACTAGGATTACCAACCCACAGACTCGGACATATACATATTACAAGGAACCCTACAGACTATGATTACCGAACCACAACAGACTTGGACATATACTATTACAAGGAACACTATAGACTAGGATACATCCCACAACAGACTCGGACTATATATTACAAGAAACCCTACAACTATGATTACCGAACCACAAGACCTTGGACATATACATATTACAAGGAACACTATAGACTAGGATTACCAACCCACAACAGACTCGGACATATACATATTAACAAGGAACGCCTACAGAACTAATATTACCGAACCACAACAACTTGGACAGTACATATTACAAGGAAACTATATACTAGGAATTACCGAACCACAACAGACTTGGACTTAACATCTTCAAGGAACACTACAGCTAGGACAACACACAGACTCGGACATATTATCTATTTATCATATTTCTTCTAGTACTATGATTACCGAACCAAAAGACTTGGAACATTAATAATACAAGGAACACTATAGACTAGGATTACCAACCCACAACAGACTCGGACATATCATATTACAAGGAACCCTACAGACTATGATTACCGAACACAACAGACTTGGACATATACATATTACAAGGAACACTATAGACTAGGATTACCAACCCACAACAGACTCGACATATACATATTACAAGGAACCCTACAGCCTATGATTACCGAACCACACAGACTTGACATATAATATTACAAGAACACTATAGACTAGGATTACCAACCCACAACAGACTCGGACATATACATATTACAAGGAAACCCTACAGACTATGATTACCGAACCACAACAGACTTGGACTATACATATTACAAGGAACACTATAGACTAGGATTACCAACCCACAACAGACTCGGACATATACATATACAAGGAACCCTACAGACTATGATTACGAACCACAACAGACTTGGACATATACATATTACAAGGAACACTATAGACTAGGATTACCAACCACAACAGACTCGCATATACATATTACAAGGAACCCTACACTATGATTACCGAACCACAACAGACTTGACATATACATATTACAAGGAACACTATAGACTTACAACAGACCGAATATACAACAGACCACAACAGACTTGACATATTAGGATTAGAACCACTACAGACTAGGATTACAACCCACAACAGACTGGACATATACATATTACAAGGAACCCTACAGACTAATGATACCGAACCACAACAGACTGGACATATACATATTACAGGAACACTATAGACTAGGATTACCAACCACAACAGACTCGGACATATACATATTACAAGGAACCCTACAGACTATGATTACCGAACACAACAGACTTGGACATATACATATTACAAGGAACACTATAGACTAGGATTACCAACCCACAAACAGATGACCAACAACAAAAAACATATTAAAGGAAACTACCAATTAGTATTAACCGATTGGATTCTGTGACACAGAAGAACTGGAATCACTACAACGGCGACCAGGATTTGATCAATAGTATCCTAAACTTATGGCCTTTCTTATTGACAATCAGTATAAATGTTCAGTAAATGTTAAAGAGAGAAGTTTGTGCTTTAGATCGAGCAGCAAAGTTGCTGTCAGCATAAATATGGCATTGCCAATAGGGTGAGCCTCATGCTGCTGTTTGGTGTATCTGTGCAAGGTATCACGGTGATAGTCTAGCGGTTCAAAAAGCCTCGATCTGGACAGAGCATTTTGCCCTCGGTGACTTCCTGTTCAACACGAGATGATCCTAACTCTTATGGCAAAGATTCAAGCATTTTCGCTTTTTTCTTGATTTTGTTCTTGTAGCACAAGGGAAGATCTCATGGAGCGTTGGAATTTTTAGCATAAAAGATCGGCTTGGGGATATATGGGCATCTTCTATTTTGAATAGAACTGCACCATATTACCAATATCTTTATAAGAACTATTCTTATATCTACGAATAATATATCTAAATTATATTCCACATGATAAATTAACCAAATACCTGCAGTAAAAACTTATAAAACTTTTCACAGAAACAATAGATACACAATTTAAGATAGACTGTCGGAGCAATGCTGATCGTTGTGATCACACAGGCTTAAGGACGGAATTCTGGTGGCTGAGCAGTACATAACATGCAATACTAAACTTAGGCCTTTACTTAGGCTCACGGCAGTTGGAGAGGCCCCCTCTCATCATCAGTGACCATGTCAGCCTACCACCTTTATGATTGTCACAATGATTTTGCCTTATGGCAAGCATAAACCCTTTTTAACATATATGTGCTAGAAAGCTGTGGCTGAGGATCATATTGTCCTAGGTATGACATTAAACTCTATCTGATAGTGAGGTTCCAGTTCTGAAGCACCCCTTCATGACAATTGCTCTTAGGTCTACTCTGACCCGGAGTGGTAGTACTTATTAGGGTCCCATCTATGGGTTAATAGAAAAATGTGTTTAAAACAAATTGAATACACATCAAGAATAAATAAAACAAAAACGTTTTCCGCACAAATAACACAATGGGTTGATATACCATAAAATCCAACCAATCAACCAACCAACAATTTAAGACTTGAATGAATATCTATTATATATAAAATATTTCACCCAATTTACGGGACGTTGGCAGGATGTAAGATATAAAAATAGCCATTTTTTAAGCATCTTATAAATGAGATGATGGATTGAACAAAACATTCATTTATTTAAAGCTGACAGGAAAAAAGTTTCTGCTGGTAGCAAATGGTCCAATACAGCCCATTGCATATCATTTAGGAGAGATGAACCCCCACCAAGTCATCTTCCTTCCTCCTCCTCCGCCATTCCCCTGGGAGATGATTGAAAATACCCATCATGGCACTTCTAGAAAAATCAATGCTAATGTCAGTGTGTTAAATTTTTCAATGTTACTCCTAGAAGGCGTAGCCCAACATATCTTACTATTTTGGAATCGGTCAAGTCTGTGAGCAAATTAAAAACTTTCACAGACTGAATCAGGATCTGCAATCCTGTAATTTTGAATTCCAAAATTTAAATAACTGCCATTATTTTTGGAGATTTTTAATGTGATTTTTTGCAACAATTTTTTTGTATGGTAACAATTTTTATAACTTGGAAATTAATTTTG
>JALAJA010000399.1:0-32500 GCA_023376005.1 Doryteuthis pealeii | reverse complement strand
GGAGTGAGAAAAATAAAAGAGGAGGATACTTAAATAACGTTTCGACCGGTGCTTTTTTCAAAAGGAAACTGCTGGTAAATCGTTTAAAAGTCAATAAGTAAATAATAATTGAAGTAAAAGAAGGACGAAAATTGGAGCTTCAAGAAGAGGGGAATAAAATAAGAAAAAATAATGATAAATTCATTCCCTTCTAAGACACTCCAGCTTCGATGAAATTCTCAGCAGGGAAAAGCACCCGTCGAAAGGACCCTTAAGTTACCAGCTCTTTTTATCTTTTCCTCTCTCCCTGGTAGTGGATCATGTTTATAAATAAAGTATGATTCCTCTATTAGATTCCTTTATTGTATCAGTTCTAACAAATATTATGTTTAATTGTATATATATATATATATATATATATATATATATATATATATATATATATATTATTATATATTTATATATACATATTTTGGAGGATATGTGCTTAATTGAAGTCATACCTAATTTTGAAAATTAAT
The DNA here is from genome assembly GCA_023376005.1 of Doryteuthis pealeii. Classification (NCBI taxonomy): domain Eukaryota; kingdom Metazoa; phylum Mollusca; class Cephalopoda; order Myopsida; family Loliginidae; genus Doryteuthis; species Doryteuthis pealeii. The sequence goes on along the minus strand of JALAJA010000399.1, from coordinate 32,000 downwards.
TAGTTAATAATTAATGAATTTAGGCGGGCATATATGTTCAAATGTAAGGCTTGAACATATATGCCCGCCTAAATTCATTAATTATTAACTAATTAATTTTCAAAATTAGGTGTGACTTCAATTAAGCACATATCCTCCAAAAATTGTCGGCTTAAAGCCATATCAAATAAACACATTGTTTATTTACGTACTCTCATATATATATATATATATATATATATATATATATATATATATATATGTGTGTGTGTGTGTGTGTGTATTTGTGTGGCAATATTAGTGTATATATATATATATATATATATATATATATATATATATATATATATATATATATATACGTGTATATGTGTTTTATTGCTAAATCATTTTTAATAGAATTCAAATCTTCAGCTTATTTCTTTATCTGATATTTTTTCTTATATTCTTTTCCCTTCCGAAAATGCGTATCAAATGAGTTTTGAAGTTTGCGCTAAGGATGATTTTTGCAATTACCAATTTTCTAGAGGGGAATGGTATTCCAGTTTAAGCTTGTGTGTCAAGTTCATTATATCAAATGAACCATAACAGATAATTTTGTTGACTTTTGCCATAAAGAAAAGCTTAAGCAATTCATTTCAGTGGATAAAATTCTCGGAAATAAATCAGCAAGTAAGACCAAGTTTATCTAGGAAATCTTGTAGCAAGATTCTTGGAGAAGAAGAAAAACAAATTTCAGTTGCTGGAAGGTAAACCACTGATTTCAGAAAATAATTAGCATCTTAATGTTTTGACCACATGAACGGCGCTGATAAGATACTCAGCAAGAAATTTAGCCCTGTCGGTGGGGTTAGAATATGTTACAGAAGGATTAGACACTTCAACGGAAGAAGGTGTCCTAAGTATGAAACTGAACTGCATCTAATAATGAAATTCTAGTACTGGAGTAATGACAATGAAAATGTACAACCCTTCCACCCAAGCAGGATATGATATAAGGCCAATTTTTACATAGGTTTGAATTCAGAGTTTTCCTTCTCCTAGACCGGTTGCCATATCAACCTTAAAGAGCCCACAGCGTATGGTTTTAAGTATTCTTAACTAATACTAATAAGAATATTCGACGTTTATAATAACATTTTTTGTGTAGTTATTATATTTTTACACACGGTTGATTATGAATAATTTTTGACCCATAGATAGGACCTGGGTTAGAGTAGACCTGGGAGTAATGGCAATGAAGAGCTACTCCTCACTCCACAGAGATCTAGATCTGTTAAGGGGTAAAATCCCATAATGGGGCCACCTGTTGGGTGCGACACGTGATGCTTTAGGACGGAATCCTAGTGGCTGAGCAATCTATGAAATGCAACACTCCACTTTGGCCCTTACATAGGCTAGACGGTCGGTCGGTCGGAGAAACCCCTTCTGATCAGTCAGCTAGTCACGTTAAGTCCTAGCACCTATATGATCGTCCCGACATTATTGCTCTTATGGCAACCCCCCAACCCTTTTCATCATATAGATGCTAGAAGGTGGTGGTTGAAGATCTTAGTGTCCTGGGTGTGACTTTAAACTGCATCTAATGGTAAAGTTCCAATTCTGGAGCCCTGGGGAGTGTGGAGTACCCTTCAGTACCATTATTCCCAGGTCAACCCTAACTCGGAGTGGTAGACTGTTAGGGTCCCATCATTGGGTAAAATAGAAGGAAATGAATTTAAAAAATATGTTTGAAAAATTTAGTTTTAAAAATTTTGCAATACCTTCATGAATGACGAGAACAAACATCTTTCGGCAATAAATAACCCAACAAGTATTGACATGTCGTAAATAAAAAAATAAAAAAAAGAAAAAAGAAAAGAAAAGAAAGAAAAGAGGATTTCTTATTGCACAGTAAGAAATCCTCTTTTCTTTCTTTTCTTTTCTTTTTTTTTATTTTTCATTTTTATTTTACGACATGTCAATACTTGTTGGGTTATTTTATGCCGAAGATGTTTTGTTCTCGTTTTGTGCTACGATAATCAAAGACAAAATTGATCTTCATTATTATAGAGAAAATTAAACGCTATCTTTTATCCTTTATGTAGAAACATGTTGATATCTGTTGATGTATTAAGAATATAAGATTTAGCCTGCAGTTATTTCATTCAGTTACATTATTCACGCGCATTTGCCATTGGGAATGTAGGCGTTAAAATATTACTGCTCCCTTTTGTTTTACCTCTATTTTTACTCGAGGAAAATCAAATAATTATTCATAAATTCTTTACAACAAAAGGGATCTGTTTTTGTTTTGTTTATAAGCCTTATAACAAAAAAAAAAGGTTTAGTTTATGAATTGCAAATAAGTCAGCTCTAAGTTGAAATAAAAAAAATATTCATAAAATTCATAAGGAGAATAAAATCTAAAAACAAGACCCATGAATTGTGGTAACGAGATCGAAGCATATCTTCTCCAATAACTACTGAGTGAGAATATCTAAATTATTTATCAATTTATATATATTTATTAATTTATCCGTAAAATTCAGTTTTTATGGAATTTCTTTTTCAAATAAGTAAATTTTCTCTTGTTTCTATTGCTTGGTTGGATTTTACAGCATGTCAATCCATTGGGTTATTTCATACCGAAGACGTTTTTGTTTTATTCATTCCTATTGTGTATTACATTTCTAAACACATTTTTTAATCTATTTCATCCATAGATAGAACCATAACAGGTACTATAACTGCGTGTTAGAGTGGACCTGGAAGTAATCACTTTCGGATTAATACACTTGGGAAAGGTAAGAACCCTCTTATAACCCAGCTATTGATTAATTATTACCACTACTATTCTTCTACGAGGATGACTGTGGCATTAGATAATCCACAAAGGATCGTATGCCATTAAACAAAGAAACTAAACCAAACCCTGGTTTATACTCATCCCATTACCCTTGCTGCAGCAAAGTGGGATATTCTTCTACATAAATGTCGCTTCTTCTGATCAAACACGATTTTTATGTATAGTTATTTAGTATTTCGAAATTCAAGTGATTATTCAATATTTTCCGGTTGTGTTACATAATTCGTGGGTGGTTTACGAATTATGTATATAAGTGTAGTTAAAATTCAAATAAAAGAAAATGGAAAATTGCCATTAACCGCTGAAAAAAGTTATTGACGGCTGCTTAACCTTCTCTGACCTGATTGGCTAAAGAGAGGCGTGAGAACGGAAATTAGAGTTAGTCAGATTCTGACAGTTAGCTGATAGAAGCAGACGTAAGGATTGTTGCTCCCGAGAATGCCAGCTTCTCACCGCGGTAGAAGGCTCTTTTGGGCTGCGGATTTTGAATAAAAAATAGACGTCTAAAAAAAACAACAACAAAGTCTTGCTTATTTATTACAAACAAGAAATGAGCACAGGCGACACAGCTCAAAAGAAGGAAGAAGACAGCACAAAGGAAGATGGTCACAGATGAAGTAAGAACATGCAGAAAATTAAGGACCCACCCCCTCTCCTGTCTACTCTCACCCCATTATATACCCAGCAGATGAATGGGATTAGATAACTGGATTATATATGAGTTGGATTGTACTACATGTCAACACTTGTTGGGTTATTTAATGTCGAAAACTGTGTGTTTTATTCATTCCGGTTGAGTTCTCAAACTTTTGCAGACTCAGTTTTTTTTAAACATATATTTTGTAAACTAATTTTTTATCTATTTAACCCATAGATGAGATCCTTATAGGTAATACCACTCCGGACCAGAACCTCAACCACTGCCTTCTAGCACATATATGATAAAGGGGAAGTAGAGTAGGAAGCGCATGGTGTAATGGTTAACGTCATGGGAAATGGACTCGTCGCCCCGAGTTCAAATCCTGGATGTGGTAATTGCATTTCACTTTGCGCTAATACCCTTGAAAAAGGTATGAATCCTACTCTCCCTCCAGTTATGAGTAAAGAGTAGGGCAGACTGGGCTCTTTAACCTTGGCTAGGTAACCAGTCTAGAGAAGAAAAACTCTGAATTTAAACCTGTTAAACTCCGCCTAGGAAATTGACCTTGTGTCACATCCTGCTCGTGCGGAGGGGTTTGGTGAATATAGAAATATATATATGATAAAGGGGATCGAGGATGTGCCATGAGGGACAATCATAAAGGATTGAAGTGACTAGCCTATGTATTGGAAGGGGTCTCTTCAACCGCCCGTCTAGTCTCAGTAAGGCCAAAGTGGATTGTTTTATGTTCTGGACTGCTCAGCCACGAGGATTCCGTCCTTCAGCATCACGGGTCGCTACGCACGTCTAACAGGTGGCTCCATTAGAGGAATTTTTCCCTCTTTAGAGGTGCTGTTGGTGTATTTTCTGTCCCATTCACCTGGGCGGATTTATTTCGGGATTTTTTTACCTAGTCTGTGGTTTCACAAGAATGACTGTTGCAATCTGTTCGAGAAAGGATGTGCAGATACAGAGCGAAGATCAGATAATAACAGCAAGAAGAAATAAGAGAAAGATACGACGTAGACGTGAGCAGGGGATGAGGAACAGAGGGATGAGGAAACAGAGGAATATCGTCTTAGATCAAGTCGAATTAGAAAACAGGAAAGAAGACCTAATATGCAATATGAGGATCGCCATGCATATTTAGAGCACAATAGATACGCAGCAGAAGGGGAACCATATTGATGAGAATGAACAAATATATTATCTCGAGCAGCAGAAAATACTCGTTGTGTCACATAACCCATAAGGAATTGTTGTAACGTTAAACATATAAACCATACCAATAAACCAAGATATTTTCTGGGTTTTGTTGCTTGGGTAGTCAAGTGGAAAGTGATTCAGTTACGAGCAGATCAAACGATAAATATAGAGGGTTTCTCCCCTTGATCAGTAAGTGACAATTGCCTCCCGTGTCAGATGCATAGGGGGAGCTGGGACCGGACATGGGTCTTCCGGCATGACACACATAGATTGGTACACTAGCTAACAGGTCGAACACAAGCTGAGCACTTAAGTCACTGTTTGAGTAGAAGCATTTCTCTACCCTGTGTTAAATAAAACCTTCTTAATTCCTATTAACCTAGTCTCACATCTTCATTCAGGACTCCGTGGTATATTATACTAGCAAAAATAGGCGACCTTCAGGCGCAAGTATTTTAGTTTTAATAAGATATTATATCAAATTAGAAAACAACTAACGAAAAGCATATAAAAAGATTACACTTATTTTTATTACATTTTATTTCTATATACATATGAATGTTTTTGATGAATGTGAGAATAAAACAATAATAATAGAAATCAATAACACCAAGTAATTATTTATTAAACACGTTTTTTTTAAAACCAGTATGCAATTTATCAACACCATATACTATGTAAACCTTTATTTCTTATTCGTATATAATAAACATTGCAGGATTTATAAAGATGTAAACAACGTGGGCTGTTTTGAAGCAAATCGAACTCAACTTGACTTTAATAAAGATTAAAAAATATGCTGATTAAGTTTAAATAATGATTATTTAATAATGATTGAGAATATAATGTGAATAACTAAGAATTGTGGCGTAGTTGGTGACGTAGTTTTTTTGGTTGCAGACCGACAAGAACATAATCTCCATTATAATAAGATGTAAAAATATAATAAGATACGAAATAAGTAATAAATGACGTAGTGTTAAATAAAAACCTTCTTAATTTTCAACAACCTGGTCTTGTATTTTCATTCGGTGTTCCGTATTTTAATTGTAATTAAAAACATAACAGATACGAAATGATTCATAAATGAAGTAATAAAAAAGCGGTAAAATCGAACTTAACGACCTAAACTCCGCCATAAAAAATCAGGGAATTAACCGAATTTAATGAAATTTTCAGTGTTGATATATTAATGAATAAAAGAATATAATGCATCAAGTTATTTCATTTAAAAACTTTTACCTTTTTTTAAAGGGCAGTTGATTTTGAACCACGTATCTTTGAGGCGTACACAGATTCTCAAGATACGCAGTATAAAGTTAACGCACCTGAAAAAAATGTAAAAGTTTTTAAATTCGGTTAATTCCCTGATTTTTTGTATTGTTTCTTTCGGTAGGGTGATATATGATGGTATAATTTAGGTCTATTAAGTTCGATTTAACCAGAAAAAAAAGCAATTTGTTGTCTTGGAGCTGTTGATAAGTGATTTTGCTGCTATGTCGCTCAGAAATATCCAAGTTCCTACTTGAAATGGTTAAAGTAAAGATTGGTAACTTTGTTAGAAAAGAAAAGAAAGAAAATGTACTCTGCTCTTGCAATTAATTATACTGTCTGTTACTTTTGTCGATGTTATTAGATGTCATCGACTAAAGAGAATGTGTATGAAGTACATTAACGACTCCTTTGCTTGAGATAATTGAGAATCAACGTTTTATGTGGATTCTTTATAATTACCGCCATGAGAATAAACTCACTAACAATTGTGGAATAAGGCCAGAAAGTATATGGCTGCCCATTGAGAATTAAATCCACGAACAATGTTGACATAAGGCCAGAAGTATGGGCGCCCATTGAAATTAAACTCACTAACAATGTGAGCATAAGCCAGAGTATGGGGCGCCCATGAGAATTAACCATAACAATGTGGGCATTAAGGCCAGAAGTATGGGGCGCCCATTGAGAATTAAAACTCACTAACAATGTACATATAGGCCACAATATGGGGCGACCATGAGAATAATCACTAACAATGTGCATAGGCCAGAAAGTATGGGGGCGCCCATTGAGAATTAAACTTTCACTAAACAATGTTGCATAAGCCAAAGTTATGGGGCGCCCATTGAGAATTAACCACTAACAATGTGACATAAGGACCAGAAGTATTGGGGCGCCCATGAGAAATTAACTCACTAACATTGTGACATAAGACCAGATATGGGGCGCCCACTTGAGAATTAAACTCACTACACACAGTGTGACCAAAGGCCAAAGTTATGGGGCGCCCATTGAGAATTAACACTAACCACGGACATAAGCCGAAGTATGGCGCATGGATATTCCTCAATGGCTAAGGCCAGAAGTATGGGCGCCATTGAGAATTAACTCGACTAACAATGGTTGACCAAAGCCAGGAAGTATGGGGCGCCCATTGAGAAATTACACTCACTAACAATGTGACATAAGGCCAGACATATGGGGCGCCCATTGAGAATTAAAACTCACTAACCAATGTGACATAAGCCAGAAGTATAGGGGCGCCCATTTGAGAATTAACTCACTAACAATGTGCATAAGGCCAGAAGTATGGGGCGCCCATTGAGAATAAACTCCTAACAATGTGACATAAAGACCAGAAGTATGGGGCGCCCATGAGAATTAACTCACTAACAATGTATGACATAAGCCAGAAGTAATGGGGCGCCCATGAGGAATTAAATCACTAACAATGTGTACATTAAGGCCAGAAGTATGGGGCGCCCATTGAGAATTTAAACTCCTAACAATGTTGAATAGGCCAGAAGGTATGGGGCGCCCATGAGAATTAAAACTCAACTAACAATGTGGCATAAGGCCAGAAGTATTGGGCGCCATTGAGAATAAATCACTAACAACTTGCATAAGGCCGAAGTATGGGGTACGCCATTGAAGATTAAACTCACTAACAATGTGCATTAAGGCCAGAAGTATGCGGGCGCCCATTGAGAATTAAACTCACTAACAATGTGACATAAGGCCACGAAGTATGGGGCGCCATTGAGAATTAAACTCACTAACCAATGTGACATAAGACCAAAGAGAGTATGGGGCGACCCATTGAGAATTAAACTCACTAACAATTGACATAAGACCAGAAGTATGGGGCGCCCATGAGAATTAAAACTCACTAACAATGTGACATTAAGCCGCCAAGAAGTGTATCGGGCGCCCATGAGAATTAAACTCACTAACCATGCTGCATAAGGCCAGAAGTAGGGCGCCATTGAGAATTAAACTCACTAACAATGTGGACATAAGGCCAGAAGTATATGGGGCGCCCACTGAGAATTTAAAACTCACTAACAATGTGGCATAAGGCCAGAAGTATGGGGCCTGATATCAACCTTTGAATGGCCCTTGAGAATTAAATCACTAACAATGTGACATAAGGCCAGAAGGTATGGGGCGCCCATTGAGAATATAAAACTCACTACAATGGACATAAGGCCAGAAGTATGGGCGCCCATTGAGAATTAAAGCCTCACTAACAATGTGAGCAGAAGGCCAAGAAGTAGTATGGGGCGCCCAGAGAATTAAACTCACTAACAATGTGAATTAAGGCCAGAAGTATGGGGCGCCCATTTGAGAAATTAAACTCACTAACAATGTGGCATAGGCAGAAGTATGGGGCGCCCATTGAGAATCAAACTCACTAACAATGTGGCATAAGGCCAAGAGTATGGGCGCCCATTGAGAATCAAACTCCCTAACAATGTGGCCATAGGCCAAAGTATGGTGGCGCCCATGACGAATAAACAACTCACTAACAATGTGCAAAGGCCAGAAGTATGGGGCGCCCATTGAGAATTAAAACTCACTAACAATGTGACATAAGGCCAGGAAGTTATGGCGCGCCCATGAGAATTAAACTTCACTAACAATGTGACATAAGGCCAGAAGTATGGGGCGGCCCTTGAGAATTAAAACTCTACTTACAATGTGGACAAAGGCCAGAAGTATGTGGGCGCCCATTGAGAATTAAACTCACTAACAATGTGCATTAAGGCCAGAAGTATGGCAGCGCCCATATGAGAAAACTCCACTAACAATGGACATAAGGCCAGAAGTATGGGGCGCCCATTCGAGAATAAACTCACTACAGCAATGTGACATTTAAGGCCAGAAGTATGGCGGCGCCATTGAGAATTAAACTCACTAACAATGCTGGACATAAGGCCAGAAGTATGGGGCGGCCCATTGAGGAATTAAACTCACTACAATTGAACATAAGGCCAGAGTATGGGGCGCCCATTGAGAATAAAACTCACTAACAATGTGACATAAGGCCAGAAGTATGGGGCGCCCATGAGAATTATAAACTCACTAAACAATGTGACATAAGGCCAGAAGTATGGGGCGCCATGAGAATTTAAACTCACTAACAATGTGACATAAGGCCAAGAAGTATGGGGCGCCCCATTTTGAGAATTAAACTCATATAATTGACATAGGCCAAGTTATGGGGCGCCCACTTGAGAATTAAAACTCACTAACAATGTGACATAAGGCCAGAAGTAATGGGGCGCCCATTGAGGAATTAAATCTCACTAACAATGGGACATAAGGCAGAAGTATGGGGCGCGCCATTGAGAATGTAAACTCACTAACCAATGTGGACATAAGGCCAGAAGTATGGGGACGCCCATGAGAATTTAAACTCCACTAACCAAATGTTGCGCAGTAAGGCCAGGAAGTATGGGGGCGCCCATTGAGAATTTAAACACTACAATTGCATAACAGTATGAGGCGCTTGAGTTAATCAACAGGAATAAGGCCAGAAGTATGGGCAGGCGGCCATTGAGAATTAAACTCACTTAAAAATGTGGGCATAAGGCCAGGAAAGTTATAGGGGCGCACCATTTGAAGAATTAAACCTCACTAACCAATGTGACATAAGCCAGAAGTATGGGCGCCACATTGAGAATTAAAACTCACTACACAATGTGGCATAAGGCCAGAAGTATGGGGCGCCATTGAGAATTAAACCTCACTAAACAATGTCGACATAAGGCCAAAGTATGGGGCGCGCCATTGAAGAATATAAAACTCAACTAACCAATGGGCATAAGGCAGAAGTATGGGCGCCCATTGAGAATTAAACTCACTAACAATGTGGACATAAGGCCAGAAGTATGGGGCGCCATTGAGAATTTAAACTCACTAACAATGTGGCATAAGGGCAGAAGTATGGGGCGCCCATTGAGAATTAATAAATCACTAACAATGTGACTAAGAGCAGAAGTAATGGGCGCCCCATTGAGAATTAAAACTCACTAAAAATGTTGGCATAAGCCACGCAACCGTAGTGAAGGATATGGGGGCGCCCATTGAGAATTCAAACCACTAAACAAATCGGACATTAAGGCCAGAAGTATGGGGGCAGCCCATGAGAATTAAACTCACTAACAATGTGGCACTAAGGCCAGAAGTTTATGGGGCGCCCATGAGATTAAACTCACTAACAATCGTGACATAAGGCCAGAAGTCATGGGGCGCCCATGAGAATTAAACTCATTAACAAGTGGCATTTAAGGCCAGAAAGTATGGGGCGCCCATTGAGAGAGTTAAAACTCCACTAACAATTGACATAAGGCCCAGAAGTATGGGGCGCCCGATTGAGAATTAAACTCACTAACAATTGGCATAAGGCCAGAAGTATGGGGCGCCCAGTTGAGAATAAAACTCACTCACACAATCTGTGACATAAGGCAGAAGTATGGGGCGCCCATTGAGAATTGAAACTCACTAACAATGCTGGCATAAGGCCAGAAGTATGGGGGGCCCATTGAGAATTAAAACTCACTAACATGTGACATAAGGCCAGAAGTATGGGCGCCCATTAGAATTAAAACTCACTAACAGATGTGGCATAAGGCCAGAAGATAATGGGGGGGCGCCCATTGAGAATTAAACTCACTAACAATGTTGACATAAGGCCAGAAGTATGGGGCGCCCATTGAGAATTAAACCACTAAAAAATGTTGCATAAGGCCCAGAAGTATGGGCGCGCCCATTTGGAATAAAACTCATAACAAATGTGACAATAAGGCCAAGAAGTATGGGCGCCCATTGAGAATTAAACTTCACTAACAATGTGGCATAGAGCAGAAAGTATGGGGCGCCCATTGAGAATTAAACTCACTAACAATTGACCATAAAAGGGCCAGAAGTATGGGGCGCCATTTGAGAAATCAAACCTCACAAACAATGGTCTAGAGATCTACTTCTAACCATTAACAGCGGGTAACATTCTGTATTAATGTCAACAGAAATGGGCCATTGGAACCCTGGTCTGAGATCTCCTCCTACCTCCGAACGTGGTACTTTTTTAATTTACTATTAGTATCTAGATCGCTACTTTATCATGAGTCTCGAGCGGCTTCAACGCAAATCACTGTGTCCTATAATTTATGATTTTAGAACATCGCTACACAGATTAGTACTGTCGGCTATTGCTATCCTTACGAAGATAATCACGAACGCCATTCCATCTTTAAACACATTCGCACGATACGACATCGAGCGTTGAGAGTCTATTAGCCTGATCCTTGAAGACTAGTTCGATTTCCAGCATCTCTAGTACGCTCGCGTGCGCCACAGTAGCAACAAACGGACTTTATTTACTAAGGATTAGATTACGATGTGACATAGCCAGAAGTACTGGGCGGCCCATTAGCATTCAAAACTCACTAACAATTGGTCTGAGAATCTACCTTCCTAAACCATTACCACAGCTCGGGGTACCTTATTATACTAAGTTAGATTAGATGGGCATAAGGCCAGAAAGTATGGGGCGCCATTGAGAATCCAAACTCACTAACCACATGGTCTGAGGACATCCTACCTTCCTAACCATTACACAGGTGGGGCTACCCTTTATTTTACTAAGATTAGATTAGATGTGACATAAGGCCAGAAGTATGGGGACGCCCATTAGAGAATCAAACTCCACTAACAAATGGTACTGAGAATCTACCTTCCTAACCATTACACACGTGGGGAGCCTTTAGGTTTACTAAGATTTAGATTAGATGTGCATTATAGGCAGAAAGTATGGCGGCGCCCATTGAGAATCAAACTCACTAACAATGCGTCTGAGAATCTACCTTTCCCTAACCCCAATTACACAGCGTGGGGTACCGTTTTATTTACTAAGATTAGATTAGATGGCATAAGGCCAGAAGTATCGGGCGCCCATTGAGATCAAACTCACTAACATGGTCTGAGAATCTACCTCCTAACCATTACACAGCGTGGGTACCTTTATTTACTAAGATTAGATTAGATGTGCATAAGGCCAGAAGTATGGGGCGCCCATGAGAATTCAAACCACTAACAATGGTCTGAGATCTACCTTCCTAACCATTACACAGCGTGGGGCTACCTTTATTTACTAAGATTAGATTAGGATTTGGCATAAGGCCAGAAGTATGGGCGCCCATTGGAGAATCAAACTCACTAACAATGAGTCTGAGAATTCTACCTTCCTAACCATTGACACAGCGCTGGGCGGGGACCTTTATTTACTAAGATTAGATTAGATGTGGACATATAAGGCCGGAAGTATGGGGCGCCCAATTGAGAATCAAACTCACTAACACATGGTCCTGAGAATCTACCTTCCTAACCATTAACAGCGTGGTGTACCCTTTTTACTAAGACTTAGATTAGATGTGCATAAGGCCAGAAGTATGGGGCGCCCCCATTGAGAATCAAACTCACTAACATGGTCTGAGGATCTTACCTTCCTAACCATTACCACAGCTGGGGTACCTTTATTTACTAAGATTAGTTAAGATGTGGCATAAGGCCAGAAGTAGTGGGCCGCCCATTGAGAATCAAACTCACTAACAATGGTTGAGAATCTACCCTTCCAACCATAACCAGCGTGGGGTACCTTTATTTACTAAATATTAGATTAGAATGTGGAACGAGCTATGGGCGCCCATTGATGGGAATCAAACTCACTAACAATGGTCTGAGAATCTACCTTCCTACCATTACACACGCGTGGGGTACTTTTTACAAATATTAGATTAATGTGGCATAAGGCCAAGAAGTATGGGGCGGCCCATTGAGAATCAAACTCACTCAACAATTGGTCTGAGAATCTACCTCCTAACCATTACACAGCGTGGAGGTACCTTATTACTAAGATTAGATTAGATGTGACATTAAGGCCAGAAGTATTTGGGGCGCCCCATTTGAGAATCAAACTCACTAAACAATGGTCGAGAATTCTTACCTTTCCTAACCATTACACAGCGTGGGACCATTTATTTACTAAGATTAGATTAGAAGTGTCATAAGGCCAGAAGTATGGGGCGCCCATTGAGAATCAAACTCACTAGACAATGGTCTGAGAATCTGACCTTCCTAACCATTACCAGCGTGGCAGGTACCTTTATTTACTAAGATTAGATTAGATGTGCATCAAGGCCAAGGAAGTATGGCCGCGCCGAGAGAATCAAATCGACCTAACAATGTCTGAGACTACCTTCTAACCATTACACAGCGTGAAGGTACCTTTATTTACTAAAGATTAGATTAGACTGTGGCATAAAAGGCCAAAGAAGTATGGGGCCGCCATGAGAATCAAACTCATAACAATGGTCTGGAATCTACCTTCCTAACCATCTACACAGAGGGCGTGCGGGGTACGCTTTACTTTACTAAGATTAGATTATAGTGTGACATAAGGCAGAATATGTTGCGCCCATGGAGCAATCAAACTCAACATAACAATGGTCTGGAGAATCTACCCGTCTCCTAACCATATACACAGCGCTGGGCCGTGGACGCTACTTATATTACTAAGTATAGATTAATGTGCATACAAGGCCAGAAGTATGAGGGCGACCCATCATAGTGCATTCAACCTACGTAACAATGAGTCTGAGAATACTACCTCCTAACCATTACAAAGCCTGGAGTACTCTTTATTTTACTAGATTTAGATTAATTTGGCATAAGCCAGAAGTATGGGGCGCCCATTCGAGAATCAAACTCACTATAACAATGGTCTGAGAATCTACCTTTTCCTTAACCATTTACACAGCGCTGGGGTACCTTTATTATAAAGATTAGATTAGAGTGGCATAAGGCACAGAAGTATGGGGCCCCAGTGAGAATTCAAACTCACTAACAATGTCTGAGAATCTTACCTTCTAACCATACCACAGCGTGGGCTACCTTTATCTTACTAGATTAGATTAGATGTGGCATAGGACCAGAAGTAAATGGGGCGCCCATTGAGAATCAAAACTCACAAACAATGGTCTTGAGAATCTACCTTCCTAACCATTACACAGCGTGGGTACCTTTATTTACTAAATAGATTAGATGTGGCATAGGCAGAAGTATGGGGCGCCCAGTGAGAATCAAACTCACTAACAATGGTCCTGGAATCTACCTCCTAACCATTACACAGCGTTGGGGTCCTTTATTACTAAGATTAGATTAGATGTGGCATAAGGCCTAGAAGTATGGGCGCCCATTGAGAATCAAAACTCACTAACAATGGTCTGAGAATCTACCTTCTAACCATTACACAGCGTGGGTGTACCTTTATTTACTAAGATATGATTAGATTGGCATAAAGCGCCAGAAGTATGGGCGCCATGAGAATCAAACTCACTAACCAATGCGTCTGAAGAATCTACCTTCCCTAACCCATTACACAGCGTGGGCGGTACCTTTAGTTTACTAAGATTAGATTAGATGTGGCAAAGGCCGAAGTATGGGCGCCCATTGAGAATCAAAACTCCACCTAACAATGGTCTGAGGAATCACTTGTCTAACCATTACACAGCGTGGGCGTACCTTTATTTACTAAGATTAGATAAATGTGGCACAATGTCAGGAACTAGGGGCAACCCAGTGAGGAATCGAAGCTCACTGACAATGGACTTGACTAATTTAGCTTACTAACTAGTACACCACGTGAGGTACTCTAAACGACAAATAGTTTTATTTATATCGGCTTGAACAAGATTGGGGGGGGTTACCTTAGGCTTAGTGGTTAATGTGCTTGGATTTGTGGACATCGTATTAGCTAAGAAAAACCTCTCATAATCCCTATGGAGGTTACATAGTACCACTTACTGCTGCTTCTTACAAAGGATGGCTTTGACATTAATATAGTCCCATGAAAGATTGAATGATGCCATTAAAAAAGAATCCAAGAAATCAAACATGAACAATATTATTTGCAGAATTGAGTGTCAGATTAAATCTTTCAGTTGTCATGACAGATTGGAGATTCATGTATATGAATTTGTCGTTTTAGCTCAGTTGTAGTAGAGCATACGCCCCTCGCTACGCAAAGGTTATCACATTCGATACCAGCCTCGCCATTTCAGCGCTGAGTACCGCGGCTTGGATCGTGTGTGGTAAAGTGGGGAGCTGAAGGTAGGTGTGTAATCCATCTCAGACGTAAAACAATCTCCCCGGGTCGAGCGCTAATGAAAAAGAGGATAGACTCGCTCGCTGTCCGGCTGATACCGAAAACAGGCTACTCCGCTTGCTATTTATGTATGCACTAGTAAAATATGCACCATCAAGTTTTAATGCAATGAGATATATGAAATTATAAAGACTAACAAAATTAATAAGAACGCATATAAAAATACACTTGTTTTAATTATATTTTTATTAATTTCTACATAAAATCATTCATAGGATTGATATTAATACGTTGGAGAATAAAACAATAATATTAGGAATCAATAACAGTAATTATTTTTTAAAAAACCAGGATTTTAAAACCAGTATGCAAATTAACCACACCTTATATTATGTAAATATTTATTTCTTAGTGAATATTCAAAACCATTGCAGGATTTCTAATAACATGGGCTGTTTTTGAGTCAAAGCTCAGATTTTCATAGAGACATCGTTAATAGATAAGATTATTCAATGCATTAATGATTTTAACTATAAATCAAATACTCATTGATAAACTTACGCAATACCTGAGAGTATTGTGACGTTAACAGTGACGTAGTTTCGGTTGCAGACAGATAGAAACCGAATCGCCATATCATAAGATGTGTATCCGTGTGAGTTACGTCGGGATTTTAAGATGTCTTTTTTTAAATTCTAATTTTACTTTAGGCCTAAACTGATTTTTGTCTCTCTCTCACGTATGACCGAATAGCAGAAACGTTTTAGACATTACCTAACCTGAATTCCTTCGGATTAATTATTCTTCCTTCCATCTGTAATTTCTTCACCAAATTTAATTTTCCTGGGTTCCTTCTTTTACAAATAAGCTTTTGGTAAAACATGCAATGTTTACACTCTGCAACAAAAAACCTCATTATCACTCATAGCATCTCTAATGTTCTGGTCTTTTTCTTGGGAACCTTTCCATGTTTCTTTCCTAAAACTAGATTAGATCATTCAATTCAGTGCTGTTATTTTAGTGCTGGCTTGCATTATAATGAGATCTTCAAATTTTGAGTTGTAGCCTTTTAACGAGTTTGTGCAGTATTTTTATTACATATAATAGATTAGCCTATTAATTATGTACGATAAGTTGTAGTTTAAATTCAAACTAACGGTCGTAGAAAAAGAGAGGATAATGATTGACACTTTTAACCCTGTGTTGATCTCCTTTGTTTCAGCTCGAACATGAGGGGAGTTTAGGAAAAGTCAGATTTTGGCTGGGCCGACGGCAATGCGCTCTGTCCGTTGGGCCAAATTCTCACACGCGTGTTTGATTTGATCTGGATATTATACAATAATAAATAACTCTAATTAAAGCAAAGTCTTGTTAAGTAATTAAAAACAAACAACAATACAAACGCCAAGTATCAAGTACAGAAGATCCACTCTGATTAAGAAGAACATCTACCTTCCAGAGCAGCCAGATAACAAGATAATAATAGACAAAAGACCATCGACTAAACAATGAAGAGAACACACAGATAAGTATAAAGAAGATAAGTATATCTATATACAAACACGGTGTGTAGTATCTACTATACTACACTATGCGTAAGATACGACTAAAGATGAGCATGGTATGCAATATTTATCCATAATTTACCTGTCCTCATACAGAAAAAAACGGCCCCACACATAATTTCGAAAGTCGGGGCTCGTTTTTTTGGGCGGGACACCCTGTCTTACTAGCATTAAAGTTCAGAAAGCCATTGTTCTGTCTGTATGTTCTCTCTGTAACTGTTGCTTCTGCGTCTGTTCTTAGACCACCATATATGTCGTCTTGTTTTTTTCGTTTCGCTTTTTGTTATACTTTTTATATATTCTCCACACGGAATCAATAAGAACGGACCACATCTTTATGGGCACATATTTTATTTCTTTTACAAAACCTTTTGCCTATTGCGACTATACCCAGATAAGTGATCAAGAGCATGGTATAATTAAGCGACTGATCTGCAACTCACTGAAGTTTCGAGCTAAAAGAACAAAATAAGGCTTTTTGACACCATTTTGTCAACCCCTGTTGGGTTTTTTTATGCCGAAACATTTTGTTTTTTTCATTCTTGAGGAAACTTGTCTTAAACTTAATCTTTTTAAATATATTTTATAAACTCATTTTCTATCCAACCCACATTGGACCCTAACAGATTCTACCACTCCAGGTGGAGTGACATGGGATTAATGGCAAGAGGAGTACTCTACGCCCCCCAGAATTCCAGAATTAGAAACTTCACTACTAGATGCAGTTAACGTCATGCCCAGGACACTAAGACCCTAAACTACTGTATTCTTATATATATATTGATAAAAAGGTTTGCGGTGCCATAAGGGTCAATAGGTACTGACCATCCGATTGGTCTCTCTGACCGCGCTCAAGCCTAAGTAAGGCCAAAATGGAATGTTTGCATCTCATGGACTGCTCGGCCACCAGAATTCCACCCTTAAAACATCACGTCACCATCCACTTCCAATAGTGTCCCCATTGGGGTAGTACCCCTTTGCAGTGTTGTCGCATATTCTACAGCCCCAGCCGACAAGCCTCACTGTAGTAGCCAGCAGCCATGTTGCTTGTGTCCTACTTAGTGAAACCTGATAAATATCTCCATAATATTTTCTTTGTTACTGACATATTCTCTTTCCAACAATTAGTTATAAGAAAACAAAGAATATTTGTTTGCATTTCAGTCTGTGTTTTTCAATAAGTTTGTGTGGATTCTCCGACGTTCTTGAAGAGGCTAAAAAAGATATTTTTGTAAAAAGAGATAAAAACGAAAACAAATATCTTGAATGGCTTCCTTGTAGCAAATAATTTTTTTTATTGGATTAAATTGTTTGGAAAAGATCCCTTGCAGAAACAATCAATAATTGTAGATTCTTCAGTAAAAGAGAAAAAGACAGTTAAAAGGATTTAATCACAGTGTATAATGCAAATCAAATTATCAGTGTACACAATACAGATGATCATGAAAACTATTAGATTTTAGTCTATGAAAAGAACAACCATTTATTATTTGAACCTGTGAAAAGCCTAGAAGATAACGATAATTTGTTGTATATCTAAAGATTAAAATGAAAATTATCTATTAAGAATAAACTGTCTAAGTGTATGTCATGATATTAATGATGTAAGAAGAGTAATATGATTAGCATATATTATATATATATTATAATATACTATATAATATATATATATATATATTTACTATATAATATATAATATCTTAGACAGAAGGAAACTCAACACCTAATTCCATTTCCTATCCATTCTAAGATAAATATTACTCTGATATAATCTAAAAAGAGCTTATTAACATGAGCTTTCTTTAGTGATTTTAAGATTCACTGATCATACATACTGATCACACAATAATAATACAGTGTATCATTAGAAATCACATATAGGAATCATCCCTTACTACCAAGTTTGGATACCTCTCATCTGTCTCTCCACTCTTCTCTCTATCTATCTATATATATATATTATATATATATAATATATAATATATATTATATATATATATATATATAATATTATATAAAGAGATAAAGTCTATTCGTGTATATCTACAGATTTATATGAAAATATCAATAAAGAATAAACTGTATGGTATAATTTCTTTAATAATGTTAAAAACAATAAATATTTGAATATATTAGATATGTCATATATGTATTCACATAATTCATGTGTGCAGCAGTGATGGATATCCATACATCTCTCACCAACCGTCTCTATCATTCTTGCCCCTATATAGATGTATTACACACACACCACACACACACATATATATATTATAGTATATATATAATATGTTGTGTTGTGTGTGTGTTGTGTGTATTATGATGTATTGTATGTATGTATCTGTATCTAATTCTTTTCATCTGAATCATCTCATTCAACGGGAAGAGTCTTTTCAAGTCATATGTGCATCAAACTTTGTGGATCTGCCCAGCAGGTTGATGAGTCATTTGAGGCTCATGCAAGGAAGGGTTCTGTGGTGGAGTTGTGGGATTGGAGGACGGCAATGATCTGTAAAGATTATGCTTAGCCATGTATCTGTTATCTATCTCAATCTATACGTATCTATCTATCTATCAATTCTATTTCGTCTGTTAATATCTATCTATCTATCTTTCTGGCTATCTAGTTTGCATAAACACATATAATATGATCTTTACTGTTACCTTTAGTGGATTTGTTTCAGTTGTAGAGAACTGTGATAATTCAATGTCCTTGTATTATCATTTGGCCATAATCTACCAAATCTAGAAATTGATATCTGTTGCTTGTATGAGCTGTAGTGATGTTGGTCCAACTGATATTTATTTTAAAGCAAGCAGTTTATAAGTTGGTTAATATGATCATTTGATATATCTTGTTTCATTGATATCTATATTCTATACTAATGTTTTTAATTTAAAATGTAAGCAAAACGGCCAATCATGTTAAACAATGGAAACCTGAGAACGATAATTAGCAGTAATGAATTAGACAAATAAGAAGGGCAAATGAGTTATGTGTGTAAGGTTGTGAGGTGGTTCTTAGAAAAAAACAATTATGGGTTCAAGTGTGCCCGTAGGGTTAGATGTTGCATTGTGGAAAAAAAGGAGAGATTATTAAAGGATAAAGATTTGTTAATAACATTGTTCATCAGATTAAACAGATTAAAGTGAAACTGTAAGAAGAGTATTATGTTATTATATTTAATCATGGCAATCAAGTAACTCAAAATGGATATCTGGGGTTTGTATTGGGATATTATTGATTTTATAAATGTCAGTTCTAGAAGTTATTAGTAGTGTCCTTTCTTAACAAGTTACAATATTAACCTAGATATATTCATTGATATCTAAATATAAAAAACTAAAGATTATGTATGTCTGTCTGTAGGTTGTTTGCACAACAACCGAGCACTCATAATTTTATTTAAAAAATTGGTAGCAACCAGCAAAGATGAAACTTCAATAAAAATACAGCAGGAGAGTTTAAAAACCTTTACCCCACATTTTCCGTAAGAAAAGCTAAATAAAAATATAAATGATATAAAAAATTAAAAGAAAAATTATTAAAAAAATAAAAGAAATCGTAAGAGAATGAAAATATAAAAAGCAAATATAAAAGACAAATATGCAAATAGAAGAAGAATAAAAAATAAACAAATTAAAAACAAGAATACATAAAGACTAAAAGATTATAAAAAAAAATATATAAAGAATTTTTATAATCTATATTAAATATAGATAAGAGATTTCTTTTTAACTTTGAAATCTCAGGCAATACCAGGTAGCTCTACTAGTACTCAATAAATAGAACACAAATAAATCATCAAAATATAGCAGTCGTTTGATAGTGATTCTAGATCTGCTTTTAAGAATGAAATCCTATGCGGCATCCCTGGCATGCAACATCCATTTTGGGCCTTACATAGTTAGAATGGCAGTCAGAGAGGCCCCTTCTCATCAATTGGTTGTTCTCCCAACCTAGCAGCTAAACGATTGTCCTAACTCTATGGCTCTTATGGGAAACCCTCCAATACTTTTTATTATATATGTCTAGAAGGTGTAGCTGGGGTCTCAGTGTCCTGGTATGACGTTAAATTACACCTACTGTGAGGTTCCAATTTCTGAATTCCAATTAAGAACTTTCATGATTGCACTGGATAGTAGTGCACCAAATATTCTTTTAAAAAATCTAATAAAATGATTATACTATAAAAATGCACTGGAAATGCAGTTTATTATAAAAATGCACTGAAATGAGTTTTACTATAAAAATGCACTGAAAGGATTGATACTATAAAAAGCATTGGAAATGATTTTACATAAAAAATGCACTGGAAATGACTGATACTATAAAAATGCATTAGAAGTGATTTTTACTATAAAAATGCCACTGGAAATGATTGATACTATAAAAAGCATGGAAATGATTTTTACTATAAAAATGCATTGAAATGATTTTTACTATAAAAATGCATTGGTCTATGTTTTAACTATAAGATACATAGAAATGATTTCTACTATAAAAATGAATTGGAAATAATTGTTACTATAAAAATGCATTCATCATCATAGCTAGTTTCATGAATGAAGACTATGTAAATAAACTGTTTAAATGAGCGCGATTAGCCAACTGCAGATTTAGGAGAAGAGCTTTGTTTTGGTTACCTTTCTTTGTCCCTCTCCATGTCTAATATGTAACTGAATGTACAGGTATTATCGCTTAAAGCTTATCTTCAAAGATAGAAATTGATATCTGGGTTTGGATGAGTCGCAGTGAGTTTAAATCTCAAAATATCCTTGTAACCATTGGCGATAATATGATCTAAAGATAAGTGAACAAAGTGGCTTTTGCATGCTGATAAATGTGATATCCAATAATATTGGATAGAAGCAAGATTAACCTGAGCCACGAGTTTCAGGTTGCTTTGTGATTAAAGGTGGTAGACAGTAGAGGAAGGACTGGTTTAAATCAATTGAGCAAAGTTTATCGGTCGTTGGCAAAGAGATCAGAGTAAGCTGATTAGTACATAATGACAATCTAACAAGAATCAATAAGGCGAGCAACGTTGCTTATTAGGGAAATGCTAAGTAATCAATTATTGTGGATAGAATCCAAAATATTACATAAG
Source organism: Doryteuthis pealeii (assembly GCA_023376005.1). Taxonomy (NCBI): domain Eukaryota; kingdom Metazoa; phylum Mollusca; class Cephalopoda; order Myopsida; family Loliginidae; genus Doryteuthis; species Doryteuthis pealeii. The sequence goes on along the minus strand of JALAJA010000399.1, from coordinate 10,210 downwards.
TAGATTCAAGCAGGAATAACTTTTCTGATAGGAAAAAAAAATAGCTCAACAAGATTCAGGAAGCGTTTTCCACTGATGCTTATTAATTTAATTATACACACACACACACACACACACACACACACATATAATATATATATTATATATATATATATGGTTAGCTCAGTCGGTAGAGCTAAAACCACAAGTTCCTAGTTCGATACCCGCCCTCGCCAACTCAGCGTATGAGTAGCACAGGGATCTGTGCGTAAAGTAAGGACTGGTGTAGTGTGGCGCTCCACCTCAGATGCTAAAATAATCTCCTGTTCTAGCGCTAGTGAAAAGGTATAGACTCCCTCGCTGCATGGCTATACCGACATTAGGCCGCCCCGACGACTTTACTTACTTTATTATATATGTATATATATATGTGTGATGTTGTGTGTGAGAGAGAAGAGACATAGACAACACAAAGACATAGATAGAAGAGCAACAGGGAGAGAGAGGGGAGACACAGACAGAGAGAGACCCACAGAACAGGGGAGAGAGAGAGGGGGGAGAAAGCAAGAGAGAAAGACACACACACTCATATGCAAACAAACCACAACACACACACACACACACACACGCACGCCACACACACACACACACACACACACACATATATATATATATATATACTATATATATATATATATATATATAATATATAACCTTTATACATACATATATGTGTGTGTAAGAAAGGACACAGACAGAGAGGATGACAGAACAGAGACAGAGAAAGAGAGAGAAGACCCTCTCATGCACACACACATATAATATACATACACATATATGTGTGTGGTTTGTGGGAAAGAGAGACATAGATAGAGAGGCAACAAAGACAGACATACGGGGAGTGACAGAGATAGACATAGAAAAAGTGAGAAAAACGACACACACACATATACATAAACATACACACACACACACACACACATATATATATATATATATATATTATATATGTGTGTGTGTTTGTGCATATATATATTCATGTATATAAATGTGTGAGTGAGAGGGGACATAGACAGGAAGACTGACAGAGAGAAAAAAAGAGAGACATACAAAGAGAGAGAGACAGAGGGAGAAGAGCACAGAGAGAGAGAGAGAGACAGAGAGAGAAACACACTCACCACAGACACACATATATGTTTTGTCTTTGTAGCTTTATATTTGGCTCAGACACACAAAGAATCAAAACACAAACCTGTGTCCTTCTGTGTGTCGTGTCAGATCTCCACCAAACAAGAAAGCCCCTGGGGCCTGAGTTTGTGTTTATTGACTTAACCTCAGGATTCAACATAAACTATTAAGGTTGATGTCTGACGTATCTGGGGTCATCAGATCACAAAAACATTTCAGACTAAATGAGTGAGATAAAGATTTTTACATCAATTGCAAACCTGTTTTCTGATCTTATAAATGATAAGACAGACAAGTTGGATCCATGTTTTCACATGCGACAGCTATTTGTTAGAAATATTGTGAAGAAGGACACTAATTATTTTCAAATGATGAAAGAGCAAAATCTTTATCTCACTCCATTTAGTTCTGAAAGTTTTTGTTGATCTTGGATGACCCCCAGATATCAGACATCACCTTAATAGTTTATGTTGAAATCCTGAGGTTAAGTCAATAACCAACACAAAACTCAGGCCCCAGCGGGCTTTCTTGTTTGTTGAGATCCTGACACAGACCACACAGAAGGACACAGGTTTGTGTTTGATTCTTTGGTGTCTAGCAAATATAAGCTACAAGACAAAAAACATATATGGTGTCTTGGAGGTGTTTCTCTCTCGTCTCTCCTCTCTCCCTCTGTCTCTTTTCCCTCTGTCTCTCTCTCTTTGTATGTCTCTCTTTTTTTCTCTTGCACTCTTCCTGTCTATGTCCCCCTCTCACCACACATATATATACATGAATATATAATATGCACACACACACACACACATATATATATAATATATATTATTAATGTGTGTTGTGTGTGTGTGTATGTTTATGTATATGTGTGTGTGTCTTTTTCTCACTTATTCTATGTCTATCTCTTCACTCCCCCCCGTATGTCTGTCTTTGTTTGCACCTCTCTATCTATCTCTCTTTCCACAACACACACACAATATGTGTTGTATAGTATTATTTGACATCTTTGTGCCATGAACGGGTCTCTCTCTCTCTTTCTCGGTCTCTGTCTCTGCTCATCCCTGTCTGTTGTCTCTTCTTACACACACATATATGATTATAAAGTATATATATATATATATATATATATATATATATATAATATATATATATATATGTGTGTGTGTAGGTGCAGTGTGGTTGTGCGTGCGGTGTGTGGCTGTTGCTGTTGTGTGTTTTTGCAAGAGGTGGTTTCTTTCTCTCTTGCTTTCTCCCCCCTCTCTCTCTCCCCCTTTTTTGTGTCTCTCTCTGTCCTGTGTCTCCCTCTCTCTCCCGTGCTCGCTCTATCTATGTTTTCGTTTGTTTGTCTATGTTCTCTCCTCTCTCACACACAACATCCACACCATAATATATTAACTATATAATAAAATAAAGTAAAGTCGTCGGGGCGGCCTAATGTCGTATCAGCCATGCAGCCGAGGAGGCTAACCCTTTTCACTAGCGCTAGACCAAGGAATTATTTTACATCTGAGGTGTGAGCGCCACACCCTACCACCAGCTCCTTACTTTACCGCACAGATCCCTGTGCTACTCAGACGCTGAGTTGGCTGAGGGCGGGTAAAATCCGAACTAGAACCTTGTGGTTTCGTAGCTTCTACCGACTGAGCTAACCCATATATATATATATTATAATATATATATATATGTGTGTGTGTGTGTGTGTGTTGTTATAATCATAATTAATAAGCATCAGTGGAAAACCGGCTTCCCTGATCTTGTTTAGCTATTTTTTTTTCCTATCAAAAATTATTCCTGCTTTGAACTACTTATTCAATATTTTGATTCTATCCAAATTTAATTGATTACTAGCATTCCCTAATAAAGCAAACGTTGCCTCCCTTATTGATTCTTGTTAGCATTTCATTATGCTTACTAATCAGCTTACTCTGATCTCTTTGCAACGACCGATAAATTTGCACTCAAATTGATTTTTAAACCCAGTCCTTCCTCTACTGTCTAACCCACCTTTAATCACAAAGCCAAAAACCCTGAACTTCGTGGCTTCAGGTATCTTGCTTCTATCCAATATTATTGGATATCACATATCAGCATGCAAAAGCCACTTTGTTACCACTTATCTTTAGATCTAATTATTCGCCAATGGGTTACAAGATTATTTGATGATTAAACTCACTGCGACTCATCCAAACCCCAGATATCATTTTCTATCTTTGAGATAAAGCTTTAGCGAAATACCTGTACATTCATTACCATATAGACATGGAGAGCGGACAAAGAAAAGGTAACCAAAAACAAAGCTCTTCTCCTAAATCTGCAGTTGGCTAATCTGCGCTCATTAAACAGTCTTATTATACATAGTCTTCATTCATGAAACCTAGCTTGATTGATGAAGCTTTTTATAAAGTAACATATTCCAATTCATTTTTATAGAGAAACATTTTCTCATGTATCTTATATTAAAACACTTAGACCAATGCATTTTTATAGTAAAAATCATTTCCAATCATTTTTATAGTAAAAATCATTGTCCAATGCATTTGTTATAAGTATAATCTATTTCCAGTGCATTTTTATATAAAATCACTTCTAATGCATTTTTATATATCAGTCATTTTCCAGTCATTTTTATAGTAAAAATCATTTCCAATGCATTTATAGTATCAATCATTTCCAGTGCATTTTATAGTAAAACTCATTTCCAGTGCATTTTATAATAAACTCATTTCCAGTGCATTTTTATAGTTATAAATCATTTTATTAGATTTTTTTACAAAATATTTGGTGCACTACTAATCCGTGCAAACTCATGAAATTCTTAATTGGAATCCAGAATTGGAAACTCACCAGTACGGTGTAATTAACGGTCATACCCAGGACACTGAGACCCCCAGCTACCACCTTCTATACATATATAATAAAAAGTATTGAGGTTTCCCATAAGAGCCATAGAGTTAGGACAAATCGTTAGCTGCTAGGGCTTGGCAGAACCAACCAATATGATGAAAGGGCCTCTCTCGAACTTGCCCCAGATTCTAACCATGTAAGCCCAAAATGGGTGCTTGCATTCCAGGGGACTGCCCACCACTAGGATTTCTCTTAAAAGCGAATCGTAGAATCACTATCAAACGACTGCTATATTTTATGATTTATTTGTGTTCTATTTATTTGATACTAGTAGAGCTTACCTGGTATTGTCCTGAGATTCAAGTTAAAAGACAATCCTCTTATCTATATTTAATATAGATTAATAAAAATTCTTTATATATTTTTTTACTAACACACAACACAACTATTCTGTATTTTTAAATTGTTTTATTTTTTATGCTTCTTCTTATTTGCAATTTTGTCTTTTATTTCCTCTTTATATTTCTTCCTTTTACCCATTTCTTTTATTTTTAATAATTTTTTCTAATTATTTTTTATATCATTTATATATTTTTATAGCTTCTATCTATGGGCGTATATTCTTTAAACTCCTCTTCTTATTATTATCTATCTTTGCTGGTTAATACCAATTTTTTCACATCACAAATTTATGAGTGCTCGTTGTTGTACAAACAAACATACAGACAACTACATACAATCTTAGTTTTTTATATTTAGATATCCATGAATATATCAGCACTAATTTACACTTCGTTAAGAAAGGACACCTACTAAAACCTATTCCGTAGAACCTGACATGTTACATATATTCAATAATACACAAATAGTCCATTTTAGTTACCTGATTGGATGATTAAATAATAAATAACATAATACTTCTTCTTACAGTTTCACTTTTACATCCTGTGTCTAATCTGATGACAACATGTTATAACAAATCATTTCTATCCTTTAATAATCTCTACATCATTCTTTTCCCCACAATGCAACATCTTACGCGCTGCACCGCCACACTTAACCAACACCAATTGTTTTTTTAATAAGACCACTCACAACCTTACACACAATAACTACACAACAACAAACTTATTGTCTAATATCATTTAACCTCTAATTATCATCCTCAGGTTTCCATTGTCTAACCATGATGGCCGTGTTGCTACATTTTAAAATATTAAAAACACCATTAGTAAATAGAAATTATAATATCAATGCAAACAAGATTATATTAAATGATCATATTAAACCAACTTTATAAACGCTTGCTTTAAAATAAATATCAGTTGGACCAACACTACTACCAGCTCATACAAGCAACAGATATCAAATTTCTAGATTTGTAATTATGCAAATATAATACAAGGACAGATAGGAATTATCACAGTTCTTACCAACTGAAACAAATCACTAAAGGTAACAGTAAAGGAATCCATATTATATGTGTTTATGCCAAACAGATAGCCAGGAAAGATAGATAATAAGATATTAACAGACCGAAATAGATTGATAGATAGATAAGATTACGTATAGATTGAGATAAAACAAACATGCTAATAGCTAATCTTTAACAGATCATTGCCGTCGCCTCACAATCCACAACTTCCACCACGCAGAAACCCTTCCTTGCATGAGCCCTTCAAAGACTATCAAACCTTGCCTGCAGATTCCACAAAGTTTTTGATGCACATATGACATTGAAAAACTTTCCTCCGCTTAATGAGATGATCAGATGAAAAGAATTAGATACAGATACATACATACATAATAACATACATACACCACACACACACACACACACACACACATATAGTATATATACTTATATATATAATATAGTGTGTGTGTGTGTGTGTTTATACATATATATAGGGCAATGAATGATAGAGACCGGTTTGTGAGAGGATTTCATGGATATCCATTACTCTAGCACAAACATGATTATGATGCATACATAATGCTAATAAATATAATTCATAATTTATTGTTTTACCATTATTAAAAGAAATTACATAACACATAGCAGTTTATCTTGGTATTGATAATTTTCATTTAAATCTGTAGAAACAACGAATTAACTTATTCTCTTTATATATATATATATAATATATATTATTATATTATATTATATATATATATATATATATATATAGATAGATAGAGAGAAGAGAGTGAGAGAGACAGATAGATGGTAGTCCAAAACTGGTTAGTAAGGATGATTCTTATATGTGATTTTCTAAGATACACTTATTATTTTGTTGTGATCCAGTTATGTATAAATCCAAGTGAATCTTAAAATCACTAAAGAAACTCAATGTATAATAAGCGCTTTTAGATATATACAGAGTAATATTTATCTTAGAATGAAGGAAATGAATTACGGTGTGAGTTTTTCCTTCCTGTCTAAGATATATATATATATATATATATTATATAATATAATATATATATATATTATTATTATATATAATTATGTAATTCATAATCTACTCTTCTTACCATCATAATATCCAATACATTACACTTAGACTTTATTCTTAATAGAAATTTTCATTTAAATCTTTAGATATACAACAAATACCGTTATCTTTTCTGGCTTTTCACAGGTTCAAATAATAAATGTTGTTTCTTTTCATGACTAAAAATTAATAGTCTTTCATGATTCATCTGTATTGTGTACACTGATAATTTGATTTGCATATACACTGTGATTAAATCCTTTAACTTCTTTTTTCTTTTACTGAAGAATTAACAATAGATTGATTGTTTCTGCAAGGTCTCTTTTTCCAAAACAATTTAATCCCAATAAAAAAAAAATATTTCTACAAGGAAGCCATTCAAGATATTTGTTTTCGCTTTTTATCTCTTTTTACAAAAATATCTTTAGCCTCTTCAAAACGCGAGAATCCACAAAATTATTAAAAACACAGACTGAAATGCAAACAAATATTCTTTGTGTTTCTTATAACTAATTTTGGAAAGAGATTATGTCAGTAACAAAGAAAATATATGGAATATTGTATCAGTTTCACCTTAAGTAGACCACAAGCAAAATGGCTCTCACTATCAGTGCAGGCCTTGTCGGCTGGGCTGTAATATAGCGACTACACTCACTGCAAGGGGTACTACCCCAATGGGCGACACCTATTGAATGGATGGCTACCCGTGATGTAAGGTGGAATTCTGGTGCGCCGAGCAGTCCATGAGATGCCAACATTCCATTTTGGCCCTTACTCCTAGCTTGACGCACTGCAAGAGACAATCGGATGGTCACGTACCCTATTGACCTTATGGCAAACCCGCCAAACCCTTTTATCATATATATATAGAATACAGTATTTAGGTCTAGTGTCCTGTGCATACGTTAAACTGCATCTTAGTAGTGAATTCTAATTCTGGAATTCTGGGCGTAGAGTACTCCTCTATCCCATTATCCCCATGTCCACTTCACCTGAGTGGGAATCTGTTAGGGCTCCAATGTGGGTTGATAGAAAAAATGAGTTCATAAAAATAATTTAAAAAGATTAAGTTTAAGACAAGTTTCATTTCAAGATATGAACAAAACGAAAATGTCTTCGGCATAAAAAAACCCGAACAGGGGGTTGACAAAAAAATGTGCAAAAAGCCTATATTTTTGTCTTTTAGCTCAAACTTCTGTGAGTTGCAGATTCACAGGGCAATCGCTTTAAATTATACCATGCTCTTGATCACTTATCCTGGTATAGTCGCAATAGGCAAAGAATTGTTGTAAAAGAAATAAAATTGTGCCCATAAACGATTGGTCCCATCTTATTATCCCGTTGTAGAGATAATATAAAAACAAAGTATAACAAGAAGCGAAACGAAAAACAAACAAGACTACTATATGGTGGTAAAACAGACCAGAAGGCAACAGGTCAAGAGAGAGACATACAACAGAACAATGGTTTCTGAACTTTAATGCTAGTAAACAGGTGTTTCCCCCCCCCAAAAAAAAAAAAAACAAAAAAAAAAAACGAGCCCCGACTTTCGAAATTAATGTATGTGTGGCCATTTTTCTGTATGAGGACAGGTAAATTATGGATAAAAATATTGATACCATGCTCACTTTAGTCTTATCTTACGCATAGGTAGTATAGTAGATACCTTACACACCCGTGTTTTATATAGATATACTTATCTTCTTTATACTATCTTGTGTATTCTCTTCCATTGTTCTAAGTCGATGGCTTCGTCTATCTATTATCTTGTTTATCGGGCCGCTCTGGGAAGGTAGATGTTCTTCTTAATCAGAGTTGTTATCTTCTGACTTATACTGGGACTCTTGTATTGTTGTTTGTTTTTAATTAACTGTATTAACAAGACTTTTGCTTTAATTAGATTATTTATTATGTATAATATCCAGATCAAAATCAAACACGCGTGTGAAGAATTGCCCAACGGACAGAGCGCCATTGCCGTCGCCCTCAGCCAAAATCTGACTTTCCTAAACTCCCCCTCATGTTCGAGCTGGGGAAACCACAGAGAAGATCAACCACAGGTTAAAAAGTGTCAATCATTATCCTCTCTTTTCTACGACCGTTAGTTTGAATTTAAACTACACTTATCGTACATTAATTATAGGGCTACCTATTAATTATGTAATAAAATACTGCCACAAAAGAACTCGTTAAGAGCTACACTCAAAAATCTGAAATCTCATTATAAATGCAAGCCAGCACTAAAAATTAACAGACTGAATTGAATGATCTAATCTATAAAGTGCCGATACTTTTGAATACACCTCATATAAATTGAATATAAATTTCCGAATATAAGATTAATAAATAAAATGAATAAAAATGAAAAACTTTGGATTAAAATGTAATAAAAGAAAAAAAGAAAAATATTTGTATCATATATATATAATATATATATATATATATATGTGTGTGTGTGTGTGTGTGTGTGGCATACATCCCGTCTGTAAGTGATACTACTGTCCAAAAACGTGAATACGTAACTGTGCGGATGAGCTGTCCCCAAGCAGCAGGCCACCCCCCTCTTCACACTGTCTGGATATTCCAAAGGAAAGCCAAAAGAATCATTAGTTTGAGCGAGTGTCTCTGAGAAGAGCCGCTAAAAAGTTCAGCATCACACTACCTAAGGACTCCAATTTTATACAGACTTTTCCTTGTCCAGATAGATTGCCATCCAATGCTAGGAAAGAGAGAGAGAGAAGAAGAGATGAAGAGAGAGAGAGAGAGAGAGAGATAGATGTGGTGTGTGTGTGTGTGGTGTGTACAATATGAAGTAAGTTACAACTCAGTAAGACTGCACGGAATATATCGTGTTATATTATTAGCAAGCTAGTCTCATTAATCCATTACTATATTAGCAGTTCGATCCTGTGGTGGATGCCCCATGTTTCGATCTTTTGTCACAGTCTATCCCGGGAACGGTTGGAAATGCCTACCTACGTATGTTCTGTGTGTGTGTTGTGTGTTGTGTGTGTGTGTGTGTGTTCGAGAAGAGAGAGAGAAGAGGATAGAAAAGAAGAGAGAGTATTGATGAATGTTCCATTTACTAAGTTAAGTATAATCTGCCCACAGGGATACTGTGTAGGTGACTCACCTATGACACGAACATTGGACTTACCCAAAGGTACATATTTACAGAGTAAACTACTCAGTCAGTAATTCCAGAATACAGTTTCGTGTATGCTGAACAGGAACCCTTCCATTGCATGTGATAAGCTTTGCTGACATACAATCTTTCCCTACATTTATACCCGGTTGAGTTACTATTTATTGACCCTTAACAGGTCATAACAGATACAAAAGAAGGTACTAGGTGAGCTCGAACTTAGCACCAATATGCATTATCTTAAACTTCTTGTTAATCATTGCCTCCATTGTGAAAATACATATTCATTAGATTACCTAAGTCTGGCACAAGGTACCTGGTTTAAAAATCCTTGTCGTCACATTTAGGGATTTTGGTTTCTTTGGTAATCCTAACTATATTATTTGTATTCTTTGTAGTATTTATATAAGTCCAAGACGTATGTTCCTGTAATATGAATTCCAAGGAATGGGTCTGGATGTAAAGCTTTAATTAACAATTGATTGAGACAGTGCAAACGATCTGACTGCCGTTGTTGGGAAAGTTTATAAACAGAAGTGACGATTTTGCGATCTCTCTC